>WBZZ01003770.1:7500-15000 GCA_019918135.1 Paulinella micropora | reverse complement strand
TACTACTACTACTACTACTACTACTACTACTATAAGAAAATGAAAATTAAAAGATTGCAGGCTATTCAACTACATGCAAAAAACACAATACGATGAACATAGGACAGTTAGGACGATCATAAGATCCGAAGGAAGAAGAAATAAATCAAAGACATGATGTGGGAGTGTGCACAAAACTACAACCGAGTTCTAGTACTTATCAGTCTCTTATCATAGTATCATCAGCAAAATGAACTGTCGAAAAGCAAAGTGAAGACCTTCACTCGCTTCTTCCTTGGTTCTCGAGATTGACCTCGATCTTTAAACGCGGAGGAGTCAGACAAGTTTCTTAGCGGTGGTGCCGTGATGCAAAAATTCTCTACAGCTCTGTTCCTGTGTCCAGAGTTGTGGCAACAGCCTCGAAACAAACTAGCAAACATCTCTGAAACATTTGCACATGGCCGGGCCGCACAGAGAAGCTGTCGCAATTTTCTATTTGACCATATTACCTGTGCCTTTCATCGGGAACTACGTCTCTCAGTGATAGAACGGACAGAATCTAATTTTTACAGCGAGACGAAACAGATGGGTCTAGAAGAAGAGGCACCGCTTGCCTTGTTAGTGATATCAAATAGTGTGACACGGAGATCTTTCGGGATGGTTGATTGCAAATGAGACAATACATTCTGGAGATGTTCATCCTTGCAAACCTACTAAGAAAAAAATTCGAGCTCAATGTGACTTTTCTGGGTCTGCGCAGGGCAAACAAACCTTGTCATCAGGATGGTGTCCATTGAGGGAACTGAACTCGAGGCTACCTTCGCCAGGTATGTGCTTTTATTGCTTTGATGGCATTCCATTTCGGTTGTTCCGTGCCTTGCAGTGACTGTGAATGTTTTTGTTTTGAGGTACCCTTATTCCGTTTTGTTTCTGCCCAGGTATATGAGGCTGCCCATCAAGGACAAAGTTTTGGCCGAGTACGTCTGGATCGGAAATTTGGACGCTCAGAAAGGAGTCGACCTGCGATGCAAGACCAGGACCCTCGGCCTCGAAAAAGTAACCAGCCTTTCTCAGCTTCCTCCGTGGAACTTTGATGGGAGTTCCACCGGACAGGCTCCTGGACACGATTCAGAGGTGTACCTGAAGCCAGTTGCGTTCTACCCAGATCCTTTTCGTTTGGGGAATAACATCATCGTACTGTGCGAAACATGCTTGCCCGACGGCAAAATGACTCCCATTCCAACAAACAAACGCCGCCAGGCTGCGGAGTGGTTTCAACAGCAGCCCGAGACAGTTCCTTGGTTTGGGATTGAACAGGAGTACACAATGTTCTATGCTGATGAGATCACTCCTCTAGGCTGGCCTAGGGGCGGCTATCCCAAGCCGCAAGGTCCTTACTATTGCAGTGCGGGCACAGAAAACTCGTTTGGCCGACGAGTTGTCGAGGCTCACTACAAGGCGTGCTTGTACATGGGCATTAACATTTCAGGCATCAACGGGGAGGTGCTGCCCGGACAGTGGGAATATCAGATTGGCCCTTGCGTTGGCATTGACTCCGGTGACCAGATGACCATTTCACGATACATTCTGCTACGTGTGGCTGAGGACTTTGGCGTCGTGATTAGCTTCGACCCCAAGCCGATTCCTGGCAACTGGAATGGTTCCGGCTGTCACACCAACTTCTCCACTGCAGCCATGCGCGCCGATGGAGGCTTCGCCGTGATTGTCGACGCGGTGGAGAAGCTTGGCAAGCAGCACCATGAGTTCATGAAAGCGTATGGGGAAGGCAACGAGCGGCGTCTAACAGGCAGACACGAAACTGCCAGCATTGAAAAGTTCTCGTGGGGTGTGGCAGACCGTGGTGCATCTGTGCGCGTGGGGAGGATGGCTAAGCTGGAGAACAAAGGCTACTTTGAAGATCGCCGTCCTGCTTCCAACATGGACCCCTATGTCGTGACCGGATTGATCTACAACTGCTGCGTCCTCGAGTAAGTCACAGCTCTTGTCGAGGCTGGCACCGGGGGGGGGGGGGGGGGGGGGGGGGGGGGGGGGGGGGGGGGGGGGGGGGGGCAAGGACAGTAGAACAAATGTTGACATGACATACTTGAGAGATAGGTAGATGGATAGACAGACACAGACAGATAGATAGATAGATAGACTGATTGATTCATGGATTGATTGATTCATCAATTGATTGATTGATTGAAGATAGATAGATAGATAGATAGATCGATAGATAGATAGATAGATAGATAGACAGACAGACAGATACAGACAGACAGATAGATAGATAATGAGATGAGATGAGAGACAGAGAGTATGTGTGTGTATGTGTGAGGGAGAAAAATAGCCTAAAAAGAGGACTACTGCCCCTAAATTTTTTTACCAGTCTTACATTCGCAAATAATTTGACAGCCCATCTTTAGTCCCTTTAATTTGCGTATATATATATTTATTCAACCTCTTTCTTCCTTCCTTCCTTCCGTCTTTTTTCTTTCTTTCTTTCTTCACTTGCTTGCTTGCTTACTTATTTTTTCATTTACTGCTTTATTCACTTGCTTGCTTGCTTACTTATTTTTTTCATTTACTGCTTTATTTATCGTATATTTGTCCTGCACGTAGGGGTGGCGTTCGCAAGGCGCGCTCCAAGGCTACTGGTCAACGCAATTCTGAGATCAAGAGCGCGCGTAGCATCGAGAACCCAGAGACGATGGTCTTCGGGGCCGTGCCTGTGTCACCGAGACATAAAGCGACCACGGAGAAAGACGGGCAGGTAAACGTATACGTGGACCGCGATGATAGGTTCAACGGCACGGCGAAGCCTGCGGAGGCGGAGTCTATGGAAAAACCGATGCGACAAACAGCAACCAAGCCTTTCACAGAGGCGAAGCAAGAAGCAGGCCCCCCTGCCGCGAGTCCAACCTCTGCGTCTGTCGCACGCACCAAGAGCAAATCGGTTACTCAGGGCATCTGCATCTGCTCGAGCTGCGAAAAGGCAAGGAATGGCGGCAACTCCACCAGCATGTTCCTCTGGTGGTTCTCAACAACCAAGAAGAGCAAGAGCCACAAAGATCTTACCAAAGCGGCTGATGAGACTCCATCTCAGCTCCAGTCGAGATCATGGTTCAAAATCTGAACGCGTTTGGTTTGAGCTAATTTTTAATTTTAATAAATTATTATAATCAGCAATTCAAGAGTCTTACTTAGTAGTGTTTCATTACTCTCAGATTCTGTTATGCGTAACAGTTCTGAAGCCTCGGAGGCGTGCGCAGCAATTATTCGGACCTCTCTGAAATTTCGGGGCTATTAATAAATATTAATTTAATGATTTTTATTATTCATATTAACTAATCTCACCTTACTATTAGCGATCATCTGATCTGATTCAAGTTGGAAATCACAGTGGCTGACAATGGAGAAAACCCTCGCAACTTCTTCTTAACGACAACCGGCACTCGGTGCGTCACCCTCCTAGCGGCTTGCCACTTCCACGAAGAAGAAAGTTAACCATACTGAAACAATTCCCGCAAGTGTAACTGACTGCGTCACACAAACTTGAGATGTATCTCTAGAAATTGACTCACGAAACGTCCTGATAATAATATGGGTAAAAGTGCTAATGATAAAACCTGGTGTCACCAGTACCAGAGAAGGTACTTTAATTGAATGTATCAATATTAATAACTAATAATACTACTAAAAGTAACAACTCAGAACTGCTAACGTATAATTGAGCAGTAAGAACATAACTGAGGAGGAAGATTTTAATTATTTTAATTGTCCAATGCTCCCTTTATTTAACTCCCTTACTAGTCAGTGTCCAAACACTATACGCTACTAAAAACTAGATTAGGTAAATAAGCAAAGCGCAAAGTGAGCTATCCTACGTCTCCAGTGGAGTTCTGCTACATAGCTACACTATTCAAACTAAAGCGCGATATGCACAACAGTGCACATGAATCATGATATGACTAAGACGAAAGCAGAGGCGCTAGCCTACGTCTCCACAGGCTTGTGGAGTTTGCCACGGTTTTGTCTGTTATAATTAAAAGATATTATTTAATGTAAGCAGGTGTATTTATCCTTCCAATTCCACAACACTCTGAAAATAACCTAATCTTCCTCCTCTACAAAGAGAGGAAACCAGTATGGCGGAAAAATATAAGAGACTGTCCGAGTCAGAGCCAAGCAACAAAAAGGAAAAAGAGAGGAATTTCCCAAAGTCACCCCTAACGATAATATTATACTGCTTAAAAAACTTGAGTAATACCTGTTATGAATCGTAATATTATCGTTGACTCTGAGTTTCACTGTGTGACCTGCTCAAAAGTATATAAATAAAAACTGATATCTTGAACTACAGTGATCTTAAATAGCCTGATATAGCTCTTCTATACATCACTGTATATAGTGGTATAAGAAAAGGTCGCATATTTACCTATCTGCTGAGTCTACAATCCCCCCTCACCGTCTTATATGGGAACCGCAGTAAATAGTGGTAGATTGGTAAATATCGGCAAATGAGACGGAGAGCGCACTTTCCGGGTCTGTTTCCTCCTGGGTGATCGCCTCCTGTGGAGACAACCCATTGAGTGACTTGAGTGACCGCTAAGTTTTTGCTCTTCATCACCGTTGTACGTCCGGTGCTTACAAAATACAAATTTGAGTTTACAGATTTTCGAGTTCAAATTTGAATTTGAATTTTGAACTATCTCCTCCCCCTCTTCTATGGCGATCTGCCATAGACGTACAACGGTCTGATCATGTCGCAGTCAAACCATCCCTTCGCCGTCTTAAGGATCTGTGATCCGAAAATTACTGGGCGGTCTGCATCTGATCTGAAGCAGATCTCCAAGCAATTCTAAGGTTCCGCGTCCCCCATTCCCTGTCTTAAGGATCTGTGATCCGAAAATTACTGGGCGATTTGTATCTGATCTGAATCAAATCTCCGAGCAATTCTCAGGCTCCGCGTCCCTAGCACCTGTCTCGGCCCTAATCCGTTCGAAGGATCTGTGATCACGATAATACAGGGAGGCATTGATCTCAATTGTTCAATACCCCCGTGCATCCTCGTCCATCATAGGGATGAACGGGCGCTATGCCAGTGTGAAGTGTGCGGTTGGCGTGTTCGGCGTTGTTTGTTTGATTTTGTTGTCTGCAGACATTTTCTTATCGCCACCCGGCAAGTATCTACTTCGCTGTGGCGATGGTAGAAGTGTCTAGAAATATATATACAACCCATTGGCTGGGTCTCAAAACGCGTCTACGCTTATTCGTCGAGGTATATTTCCTCGAGGGAGTTTATGAACTCTTCTTCGCTAGACGGTGATGATGGTTGCCACCTCCATGTCACTGCGGGTTGGTCTTCCGCTGGCATATCTAATTCCTGATCCAGGCTTTCAAAGCCCTCGCTTCCGACCATGTCAAGTCTTCTCCGACTTCCGAATGCTGTGGCACGATACACCTTATGACTGGGGCGAATGGACCAATGATCTGCCCCAGCTGGTATTAGTACTGTTGCCTCCAGTACGGCCACTCACGTCGAAAGTGGTAGATATAATCCAACCGCTGAGTTATTTTGTGCCATCGGAACTCATCGGCTTGGACAAGTCTCCTGGGACCTCAGGGTTGACGAGAATGTACTCGCGTACTATAGGAAGGTCTTAGGCATACCCAAGCCTACCCTCCCTATGTAGGCCGCGAGGCATAAGACGATGAATACCTGAGCGTTTCTGAGGTGCGGCTCGGCTACGAGAGCAGTATTACGTACGGTTCCAACACGAGCATCGGCTCGTGGCTGCTGACGATATACCGGCAGTTGACGACGAGCGACGATCCAAAGACATCCCGCATCGCCAACCAGTTAGCCGATCCTGACGAGAACGTTCCGAAGACATATCGAGGCCGCGTGAGAGGCTTCGAACAATGGATCGAACGATTCAGGGCACAGGACGCGCTGGGTTGGGACAGGTTGGTCATGTTTGCTCCGAAGGTAGTAGGCTCGGTATGCCTTGACCTCCTCGGGCAATGGGATTCCCGAAAGTTCAAGCAGTAAGATTTGATATCTTCCTGCGACCACTGCAACTTTCTGAGCTGGTGTGGTTCAAGCAAATATCGCGGATTCTTCTAAATGCCGTAGAACCGGAGGGAGTGTTTTCGCTGATAGTCCTCCAATCCCACCCATCCTTTCAGCGATTTGGGTTGCTCGAACAAGGTTTTGGTAAATTTCACTCGGTCCTCATCCGTCGACTTGTACGGTTCCTTAGACGGTGTGAACGGGAACGTTCGTTCGTTGGTTGTGTGTGCGAGCGCCGGGCATTGTAGCCGCGGCCTGCGCTCCGCATCCGTGATATCCGGGTAAGGTGGGTAGATCCGGTGTACTCTACGCGTCAGTGGGTCATACGCGTAGCGCACCGGTTTCTGATACTCCTCCCTTTCCTGATCTGGGTCTTGGTTCAGTTGTAGGTCCATACCTCTCAACATCGTTTCCGTGTCGATGCAATATGGCATACGCACTCCGGGTGCTACGACCCTCCACGTTCGCGGCGGTACCGGGCCCCGTTCCGAATATGCGTATATCGGACGGTAGATCGGTCCGTATACTCTGAATATATTGTCGGAGGCATGAAAGTACGCGGGGAATACTTCGTCCCTGCCCCAATGTGCCGTCGGTTCCGGTGGCGGGCAGCGGTGGTGCTGGTACGCCGGATCCGTGGGCCGTGGCCGCTCATCGGGCCGCTTCTCTTCGGGCGGGTTCAGCTTGTCACTGTAAGCATCGGGCTTGAGTCTATCCTCATCGCCGACTTTCTTCCAGTATTTTAAGCGTGCTTCCTCCCTAGCGTCCATCCGCGTGAGGCTCAATTCTTCGCCATAATATAAGCTCTCGTCTTCTTCTGGGATCCACCCAAATCCCGAGTGGTGAGGGGTGTTTAACCCTTCGGGATCGACGTCCTCATCGGTGTGTTGCGATGCAGGTGTACTGCTGTCCTCAGTCGGTGCCTCCCCCTCGTCAGCCGATGACTTCACAGGGGTCGCCAACATCTCCGACTCGACTTCAGCTTTTCCCCGTGGGGATTTCGGTGTGGTCACAACACTAGCCTGAGTTGTGCCACCTGAAGGTTGAGCGGGTGTGAGCGGTGTATTGGGACCGCCAAGGTTGCGCTGCAGGGTTTCGTTTCCCTGTGCGCCCTTGCTTGCAAGGTTGTTTGCGCCACTGCTCGGAGTGGTCATTGTGATGTGGGGTGTCCCCTCTGGTGAGGTATGTATGTGACCGCACCTGAAGTTCGCTGCCTCAGATGGGTCTGGTTCGTCCAGCTGCTCCGCTTCGCGACGCCGGTCCGCCACCGGGCTAGCTGCCGGGGTCGTTCCCGCCGGACTATCCCGCGCGGATGAAGGGAGCCGTTGCCCTTCTCCCGCGATCGTCCGTAATCCTAGGTGTACTATCAGTATCACCAGGACCGAAGCCACGCACGCCAGGAGGAATCCCAGATACTGCTCCACCAGGTGGGTTTCTCTTTACCT
>WBZZ01003770.1:0-5000 GCA_019918135.1 Paulinella micropora | reverse complement strand
AAGACTCATCCTTTCTCGCTGACTACAATATAAACAACAGCGCCAACTGGCGCTCTCACAAACAAGCTAATGTTTGTTTAGAAACGTTTTACACGGTCCAAGAAAAGAAAACAGACTTCTATTCCTGTTGCTGAAGCGAAAAGTATGTTAGGTAGCTCTAATGTGGTGCCGGTCTCTTCTATGAATGTGCAGGTGGATAAAGGCCAGTTGCACATGGTTCATTTTTGAGGTAACGATTACACAGCAATAGATTCATTCCCGCCAAAACTCCCATTTTCTATCCTTGTTTTCAGTCGTTGAAGGACTATAAACTCATATTTACCAATGTGAGAGAGAAGAAAGATGCCCACACTGGCAAAGTGCAGGATTGGGACTTTAGGTTGGGGACAGAAATCTTTGACGATGGAGTCAGGCAGCAACATAACGGTAAAAAGCTGGGATAGAGTGCTAAGTTTTGCGAAGCGTTACAACAAAAATATAAGTTATGATTGCGTTTAATAGGTAATAATGTTATTGTTGCTAGTACGTACGTACTTTTATCGCGATCATAATTTTCAGTAGTTGCGGTTTCAGTACGTACTATTATATTAAATTTTGCTTTGTTTTAATAACTTTGTACTTATTAATGTAACATCCCGGCCGGAGCTCGGACTATTAATAACGTTTCCAGCAACTGGAAATAATTTTCAGCCATTAGAAATAATTTCCAGCAAATAGAAATATAATTTCCAGCCATTAGAAATAATTTCCAGCCACTGGAAATGATTTCAAGCCACTGGAAATAATTTTTAGCACCGGAAATAATTTCCAGCCACTGGAAATGATTTCCAACCACTAGAAAGTATTTCTAGCCACTAGAAATAATTTCCAATCACTGGAAAATAATTTCCAATCGCTGGAAATAATTTCCAATTACTGGAAATAATTTCAACTACTGGAAGTAGATCCGGCTACTGGAAATTATTTCCAGCAATCGGAAATATTTTGGACACTGGAAATTATCTTGGATACTGGAAATAATTCTGAACGCTGGAAACCATTTCTAGCCACTGGAAAATATGTTGTACACTGGAAGAAAAACGTAGAATAATTCCAATTAGCTAATAATTTCCAATAACTAGAAATAATTTTGAGTATTTGTCCCCATAGTGTAATGGGTTGGGAATGGTTGGGTCAGCGTCCAGTACTGACCGCAGCAAAAATCAAACTAGCACAGTATGTGAGGTGCAAGGGATTCCTGATGAGGTCAACCAGGTCTGTAAGGGGTGAGCGCTTTGCGGGTGGCTGCTGCTTTCTCACTGTTGAGAATATCAAGCAGACGTTCCCTCGCCGCTGCTGGGGAGTTACAGTGGCAAGCAGTTACGCAGCTGCAGTGCACTGGTATGCTCACGTTGCGTATAATTGGTACGCGTGTGAGTTGGCGAGAGTGGAACTTTTGCGCGCAAGAAAGCAAGATGATCACTTGTGGGTGGGCGATTAATTGCATGCCCAACCATCCCTGACTTTTGTTCCTGTCAGCTTTCTTGACATTCCTTGCTTCGTCGCTCCGGTTCAGAATACGCACACTCGATTCTATTTCATGGAATTAGATATCAGTGACTATCTGCCACAGGAATTGAAAGAAGAAATCGATCATTGTGAAGGAAAAGAAGATGATGAACAGAAAGAAGGCGTCGCAGAGGAAGTTCAAGAATTAGATGACGAAGAAGAAGAAGCAGAAGAAGAAGAAAACATATATAATGACTGAAGTGAAGAAGAGCAAAAAGGCGGAGCAAAAAAATTAAAACGTTAATTTACTTACTCGTTAAACGTGTTATTTACTTACTAGTTCAAGATTTTTTGGTATTAAAATGATTACACTGCATTGATATATTATTTATCAATGCATGCACTGAATTACCCATTTCAATGCATGCATTGAAAATCAATGTATGCATTGAAAAGCACATTTCAGTGCATGCATTTACATTTTAATGCATGCATTAACAATTAATGCATGCATTAACAATTAATGCATGCATTGAAATACACATTTCTGTGCTGCATTGATATTTTAATGTATGCATTGAAACTCAAGTAGTATAATATACTTTTTTAAATACCATTTTTCGCACCCTCAAAATGGCTATTAAAAAAAGAATTCGCCTTCCAGCGCTATCTCCCGCACAATCAATACAAGAGCACAAAACCCCCTAAAGAGCCCCCAATTTAGCACTGAGAGAAAACATATAAATAAAAGAAAGATTATCTTATTAATATAAATAAGTCGATTTCGGACAAAATAGACGTTGATGGATACTCGCAAACAGAAGAGAGCGGAATATGTAAAGGAAAGAAGAAAGCAGAAATACACATGTGTATGTGGTAAGGTAATAGGGATATATGGAAAATATCAACACGAAAAATCAGACTTTCATAGAGATTTTTTCGCAGAGAAAGAAGAGGTTATTATAGGTGGACATAAGGTTATTCGTATAACTCGTAGAAAGGATGACATTGAAAGATATTACAAAAACAATTAATTTTTATTTAAGGAATAAATCATTATGACTATATAAGAGTAATAGGATGCCAGCACGAAGGAAGTATAACACAGAAGAAGAAAGGAAAAAGGCTCATTCCATTTCTTCTGGTAAGTATGCCAAGAAGAAACCTGAGATATATAGAACCTCTAGTAAATCATATTATGAAAAGAACAAAGAAAAAATATTAATAGCGCGGAAAGAGAAAAGAGCCAAAATGAAGGAGGATAAAAGAATTCTTAACGATGAATTACATATTAAACAATAATATATCTTTATGATATAATCATTATGACGCACAACAACCGAACTTATTGGTCATATAATGATTTGACTTTACATATTGATTATGAAAAAGGGAAATATTTTTCAAATTTAATCACCGCGATTAGATTCGTCGCTCCAGATGGTAAATGGAATACAAACGATTGGCGGGTTATAGGGACGTTAAATGATGGTTCTGAAAATAAATGCTGTTGCTCACACGAAATAACAAAAAACTATGTCATAAAACATAAGCGTAGTGGGGAAGAAATGATTATAGGTTCTGAATGTATTAAACGATTTGACAATCCAGAAATGAATGAAGAATTATCGTTGCTTACCCGTATGAGAGAAAATTCAAACATTAAATTCTGTTATCTTTGTGAAAGCAAAAAAGCGATTTCAAGAACCATAGTGGCTAAATATCCAAACAGGGAACGTTATTTTCATAAAAAATGTATGATAAAAGAAATAAGAGGACGACACACGATACTCATTGATTTTTGAATAACTAGTTTAAATGATTTCAATTTTTTATAATTATTTAATTTCTATTTAAAGAAATAATGTTCTTTATGATATAATCATTAAGAAATTTTTTTTAGTATTTTATATTTCCCAATAATATAAAACTAAAATATATGCCACCACCATTACCAACATCATCAAGACCAGACAAAAATGTAATTGATTTGTTGAAGGCTAAGGCTCGCAACAAGGTTAAGGTTGCCGAACTATTAGCATCCAAACAGAAACTCAAAGAGGCTAAAACCAGAGAAAACAAAAGGGAATTTAAAGTAGTAGAGTGAAAATCTAGGCGAGACAATAGATTAAACTCTCTTACATACGAGAAGCAAGGATTAGACATAAACTTTTATAATACTGACTCATTAGAGCGAGAGGTTCTACTTCCTATACTATTAGATGCGAAAAGAAATGGTATGACAGGAAATGCGGACGTTCATATTACTATAACCTACATAACCGACCACGAAGAATTAAATAGATATTATAAAAAGAAAACATTTAATTCGTTTCAAATAAAAAACTATGACTATTTTCAATGATTGAAATGTTGAATGAGTTTAACATAAGCAATATTGAAGCGTCTGGACTAGGTTATGAACGGATTATTGAATATGCTAAGGTAGTAGTAGTTCAAGAAAACGGAGGCGGGTGTTATGAAGGAAAAAACAAATGTAAAAAAACAATATCGGATGAAAATATATTGATATCTCCCGCTAGCAAGAATAATAATTGTTTATTCTTTCTCTGTAAAGACATTCTGAATATGCCACTTATTAACAGAAAAAGATGTAATGATATTAGAGAACAATTCAATCTTTCTAATGATTGCCCTATACCATTCTCTACCGCCGTAAAAATCCTTAATACTTTGATAAAAGAAGGAAAGACATATGAAATAACAAACGCCTTAACAAGAGAAACTATAAGCACGAATAACATCGGAGAAGAAGCAGACATTATGATTTATTTAGAGAACAATCATTATTTTGGATTAACTAAAAGATTTCAAAAGAAATGTGAAAAGTGTTTAAAGAAATATGTTAAGAAGCACACTTGTAATCCTAAAATGATAAATTATGTTAATAGAAGAATCTTGCGGAATGGACAAAGACATCTGATAACCAAATTCGAGAAGGATAAAATTAATAACAAAGATGAAGTTATTCATTACGACCTAGAAACTTTTAGAAATAACACGCTCGCTGACGGCTTTGATATTCACGACTGCTATATAGTCGGATATACTCAAGGGACTGAAGGATTTAAATACTTCGCTGGTAAAGATTGTATTTCTAATTTTCTTGACTTCGTCTTGGAGAGAGGACAAAAATTAACAATAGAATGGGGTAATAGAATGCTTCATAATCCAGTCAAGAAAGTAGCAGGAGTAAGAAAGAAGAGAAACAAAGATGAAGAACCACCAATTTTATATGTGAATGGTTTTAACGGCGCGAACTTTGACCACTACTTCATTAAACAGGAATTAATAAGAAGAGGTATCAGACCAAAATCACATACGATTAATAATGGCTCAATAATCTCTTTACAATTTGAAAATATCAAAATGTGGGATATGTGTAAGCATACTCAGGGGACATTAAAAGAAAACTTAGAAAGTATGAAATGTAAAACTCTTAAAGGAGATTTTGACCACGACAAGGCTTCTACTTGGGAAACAATGAGTGA
>WBZZ01003769.1:65000-92734 GCA_019918135.1 Paulinella micropora | reverse complement strand
CTGTTACAATCCCCGAAGATAGCTCAATAAAAAGTCGGTAATACAACCAGACACAAATCCCCAAAAGAGAATGATGTCTCGTTATATTAGCTCAGTGAAGCCGAAAAGAAAACGGCAACAGACCAAGGTTAAAATGGCATTAGGTCAAATCCGGCCAAACGATATTGAAAATAATGGGAAAAAACTAGGTGCACCTGACACCAGAAAAAGGGTACTTTTTACCGGCTATCCGGGGGGTGATGCCTACAGTACCCCTTCCCGTTTTTATGACGGAAATATGCAATATTTTCGTCATATAATTGCTGATTTCTTTTCTGCACAAACGCTACGGGGTGTCGCAACTAAGTGCATTAACCCACGGATAGACGGTGCAGTGGATATATAAAACGCATACGCCAGACACGAGTCAACTATAAATCTCCAGCCTCGTTTTTGTAAATAAAAACTCCTCCTTCCACACTTGTTGTCCCCCCCGTAACTTAATTCTGAGGCAGTATGTCAAGAACAAATAGTATTACTATTGCAATAAAAGCAGCGTTATAATTTTTCTCCTTCTCCAAAAACACTTCCGATCAGTAAATACATTGTCTTTTAATAACATACCCTTGTATTCAATCGGTTACCTTAATATAGTACTAGGGGGCCAGACCTAATAACTATATCCAAAGCCGGGGTGAGTGAGCCCGACCATGCGATATGCCGACACAAGTAGAGACGGACCGTGCTGGTATGACGATATTAAGTATATCCAAAGAAAAAAATTTAATATGTCTACTATGAGAACATTTTTTGAGAACATCACCCTGGATACTTGAAGCAGGGTCGTACCAGGAACACCATCGCTAAACTCACAAGCGATCCCCTTATACGGTGTCGTATCCATTTGCCGATTGACCCTCGCACTCATATGTTGCGATAAAAATGCCAAGTAACAACAATGGTATAAAAACATTTTAATAAGACATGATCTGACATGGGCACTATGAGATTAATCCACATGCAGCTTTCAATGTCCGACGCGTGATAAAAGAAAAAAATGTCACTTACTGCCTTCGTCGCCTTGCGCGAACCCCTTTGCCAGGTGGCGGGCCGCCAACAAAAGTCAAGTCAAACTTCGACTCCTCCAGAATGTCCCATATTTTGTTAGGGATGGCGCCCAAAGATAAGTCAAAAGGAATGTCAAGCACTCCTCTAGGCAGTGACTGAATAGTCCACGCAGTGTGGTCTTTGTCTCGAAGGGTAATAGTATCATCCCATGTCTCGAGATTTTTCGCGTCTTTGTACACCGGTAAATATTGTCTAGCTTTTGGATCCTCAACAGGGTCCATGCTTCTCCAAAAATGGAGTACCGGTTGTATCGTTTTTGCTGCTAAGGATCTCTTCGATGTCCGTGCTGCCCGTGTAGTCTGCGGGACCGCCACAGCTCGCATGAGATAAAGATCTGAGAGAGTGTCATCGGCAACATGAGATTCTGCCGGTCTCAACAGATAAAAAGCGTCTCGGACCCACTTGATGGCCGCAATCGCCTCTCCTTCCTTCCATCGCACATGTCGAATGTCCACATTACCCGCGTTCGGGTTAGTGTCCTTCTCCCCTCCTCCTCCATGGACATCCGTCGCTCGCGTCGACCTTGCCACCTTCCTCGGTTGGTCGAAGATGAGATCGTTTTGCGCTCTCCTCCTCTGCGCCTCCGTGAACTTCTCCTTCGTACCGCCGCGGACTATGGGGGCTTTAGACTGAGTCCCCGCCGCGCTTTTGCGGTTTGAGTCTTCCTTACTCTCCTTCTCGGTCTCCTCCTTCTCCGTGACCGGTGCCCGATAGGCATTCTCCTCCTCTAAGGTATCCTCCTTCTGTATAGGCGGTACCTCTTTGAAGTCCTCCTTCATCCGTTTCAACGCCTCCTCAACGGATTCATCCTCAAGTAAGAAGGGGTCATATTTGATCAGCCTTCGAACATTCACAATCTGCACCTTCCCTCTACCCCTGATCTTATAATTCAGAGGTCCCATCTGTTCCATGATCTGGTATGGTCCTTTCCAGTGGGTAAACAGCTTAGAGCTAACCCCCTTAGGGACTTGAGGATGGTACAAGAGTACAATATCCCCAACCTGGAAACGGACTTGATCTAAGTGCGCTTGTCGCACTCCTTGTGCGTCAGTCTTTCTGCGCTCCGCCTCCCTGTGCGCCGCAACTATTTGTTCCGCCTCCATCTTCGCTCTTAGTCTCATCCCGAACAACTCATCCTCATCTGCCCAAGTGTCTTTTGGATGCAGAAGTGAGGTTGGGATATTAGGCTCTCGGCCGTAAACCAATTGATATGGCGAGACTGAGCTCCTGGCTCCTCCTAATGCCGATGAGGGTAGACAGTTCATTGCAAAGGCAAATGAAGGTGCTGCCTCCACCCAGGCTCTCTGATTCTCCTTCTTCATACAGTACATCTTAAGCGAGGCTTTGAGAGGTCTATGTACCCGCTCGATCTTGCCATTCGCTCTCGGGTTATAGGCAGTAACATATTGCCATTTCATCCCGTAGTACTTAGATAGTCTGTCGATGACTTCATTATTAAAGTCAGAACCTCGATCAGAACATATCTTTCTAGGCACTCCGATCTGCGAGACGATCCTATCGATCAGAGCCTCCGCAGTTGTCTTGCCTGTAGCGTCCTTAACAGGAACAACCCAGACATAATTGGTGGCTCGATCTATTGCGGTAAGAAGGTATCTGTACCCTTCTGCCGATTCGGGGAAAGGTCCCACATGATCGATGTGTAAAAATTCAAACATCCCGGCGTGTAACGGGAATGTACCGATCAGGCCAAAGTTCGCCTTCAGCGGTGTCTTTGTGGTTTTGCATGGGATGCATGCGTCCACTTCCCTGTCTATCTCCTCCTTCATCCCTTTCCACCAAAATCGCCTCGCTATGAACCAATGAGTTCTTTGTCGACCCGGATGTGCCAGTAAGGGGCAGTTATGGGCTGCGACATATATAAAGCGCCTCAACTTCTCTGGTACCCAGAGAGTCCATTTGTCAGGCTGTGATGCAAATTTGCCATGCTGGCCCTTGTACCACAATAGCCCATCTCTCCACGCCATCTCCTTCATCTGATCTTTGATCTGTGGAGTCTTTTTAAGCTCATTAGGGTTCTTGTATAACGTTATGAGCTCCTTGAACTCCGGATCCGTCGCCTGTTGCTGCCTCCACGCGGTAGGCGAGGCGATATGAATAGTACCGTCCTCCAACCTTACTCCTACCCTTTCCGGGTCTTCATCAAGCTCGCTTCGATTTTCCTGTGGAGGTTCAGTACAGACCTCAGTCGTCTCCTCCTCTTCTTTTATATTCGCCTTCGCGTTCTCGTATGCCTCATAAGACCACTCAGCGTCTTCGAGAACATGCGCCTCACAGCATATGCCATGCTCCGGGCCTTGAGGACTATATCGTAGACCCGTGCGGTCATAACGAACGCCTCTTGCCATCTGCATCGCCTCTATGTGGCTCACCTCGTATACCTTGTCCGTGGACAGGTCCATCATCTCCACTGATGATACGAGAGCCGACACCTCCGACTGAAACTCTAGCCTGGAAAGGCTATCAGCGACTACGTTTCGCTTTCCCGGTAAGTAGACCATCGTGAAATTGAAACATGACAAGAAAGCTTGCCACCGCGCCAAACGGCCGGTTTGTTCATGATTCATCAACCAAAGAAGGTTGTGATGATCGGTCCTAACCGTGAATAGAGGTCCTCCCCACAAGTATTCTCTGAGCCTCTTAAGAGCCCATACTACTGCCAACGCCTCCCTCTGTCGCGTGCAGTAATTTCGCTCCGCCGCACACAGCTTTCTACTAATAAACATGATCGGGCGCAACTTTTTCTCCTCATCTTCCTGTTGCAGCACCGCGCCAATCGCAAACTTAGATGCATCCGTGTCGACTACGAACGGCTTCGTAAAGTCGGGCATCATAAGTACTAATCCGCCGTCCTTGGGATCTTTGTAAATGAGATCTTTGAGCGTATTAAACGCCTGCAAAGCCTCCTCATCCCACTTCTCAAAGTCTCCAAAATCAATCATCTTCTCCAGCTTAGCCCGAGTTGCACCCCAATCGGGTATGAACTGGCTGTAGTACTGTGCCATCGCAAGAAAAGAGTGTAACTCTGTGCGATTCTTTGGCAACTGTCTACTCATGATCTCCTCCCTCTTCTCGCGCGATATCGAGACCCTATTATGAGAAATCTCGTAACCCAAATACGTCACACTTGTCCTGGCAAGCTGACATTTCTTTAGGTTGCATTTCAGGCCAAATGCTCCGATGCGCCTGAAGACATCTGACAAGTGATCGATATGCTCTTCCATTGTGTTAGAGTATACGATGATGTCATCGATGTAACAAAATGCATATTCTCCCGCCTTCTGTCCTCTCCTTCTCATAAAACCATCCTCCGACTGGTCGTCATATTGACCGCTCAACATCTTCTGCATCGCCTTCTGAAAGAGCCCCGGGGCCTGTTTGAGTCCCATTGGAAGCACCTTCCACTGGTATATTTCCATACCCACAACGAATGCAGTCAGCCATCTGGATTTCTCGTCCAGTGGTATCTGCCAGAAGCCGTTCTTAAGGTCAATGACCGAATAGAATTTAGCATTCCGCAGCACCCTTCTGCCTTCTTCTAAGGTCGGCAGAGGATTTCTCTCTTCCTCTAGCACCTTATTCACACGGGCATAATTGATCGTCAAGCGCCATTCTCCTCCTGGCTTAGGGACGATTTTCGGTTGAGAGACAATTGGAGATGTAGATCTCTCAATAAAGTCCTCATCGAGCAACTGTCTCACATTCTCCTCCGCTATTTTTGCCTCATGTATGCTCAAATTTGCCCTCCGTGGTGCCGGAGATGGCTCCGCACCCGGTATCTTGTAAATGACAGCAGTGAAGTCATCCGACTTTACACCACCTGCCCGAGGAGGGTCGAAAATTTCTCTGTACGCCTCCATCTTAGCTTTGAGAAACGCCTTCTCTCTCTCCGAACCCACTCCTTCTTCTAAAATTTTCCGCGCCGCCGCTTGGAAATCTTCCTCCGACATCTTTTATGCTCCTTGAGGGGCGCTAAGTCCTCCTCCAAACTCAAATCTTCCTCGGACAAATCGTCTAGTCCCGTTCTTTCATACGTGACTGTGTCCGGCTCATCATCATGACCCAGCCCGACAAGCATATCAATAAGGTTCGCGTATTGTATCGGAGCCTTACGGGTGTAGAAACCATCAAAGCATGTGAAAGCTTGAGGTATCAATTTCAACTTGTCCTGGGCTCTGAGCTTTTGCTTGTATGCACTGCTCTGCTCCCGAGACCCGAGTCGACAAGCCACCACTAACTGTTGCTTGCGAGAAGGAACAGGTATAGGATGATCAATAAGCCGGTCCCTTATCTCCTGTGCCCAGATCGCCTTCTCATTGTATGGCAGAATGACAGTATACGGCTTGTTACTCTCAAATAGAGTCCGTAGACACTTTTTCACTTCAGTTAATGAGCGCGGCCAGGTAGGCACATCGCCCCAAAAGTTCGTGATAAAAGTTTTAATGTCATCCGCTGGAGTATCGGGGATACGCCCCTTCCTCCTTGGCACAAACGCCTCTCTCTTCTCATCTGACACCTTCGCATGGTAACAGTAGCCATTAGTAATATGGACATCTGCCCCGCCACCTTCTGCGAATCTGGCCAACGACGGGCACTGTTTCGCAACACATATTATCTCCTCATTACGCGCTACGACTAAGTCATCAATAGACTTTCTGTCCCATGCGGGAATCGTAACCGTATACGCCTGCATCTCCGTCTCCCAATTGTCGGTCCAGGTCAGTTCCTCCGGCACTGTGACATAGGGGTGTACATAGGCTTCAGTTGCCTCATGTACGAAGGCCAACTTTTTCCTCTCCGTTGCTAGACTCAGCTCAAAAGCCTCGTATGAGTCAGTAGCAGTCATCGGATTAATATCCTCCTCCTCTCCATTCTTCACTCCATAAATCACCCGCCGTGCGGCGCAATCGATCACAGCCCCCATCGTAGCCAATTGGTCATACGACAGCAGGATTGAACCGTGGTAATCGGGGACAACATAGAGGTCCGCACGATATACTCGACCGGATTTCAATTTGAAAATTAATGTGACGATGCCCGTAATTTCCGTACGGCTGCCTACCCCTTTTAGGGTCCCCTTTGTTTTTCTAATGTTTTTGTCCACCCATGTCCGGTGACTATTCAAAAACTTCTGGCCGACAATATTAATATTCGCCATCGTATCATTACCAACTTTTAATGTGGTTTGTAAAGTTTCACAAAAGAGGTCAGTGTAGCATAGCGCGTCTGGTCTATGTAAACTAGCCGCTAGCACATGAATTTTTCGTTCTAGGGTTTTGAGTCTAAGCTCAAGTTCCTTGTCCTCTTCTCGTTCTCCCCCCTTTTCCGCCAACTTAACTTCTTGAGTCTCCGGGGCTTCCGGTATCTCGAGTGTCTTTTGGACAGAGTCTGGTACACCGAGTGTACTCGTGTCTATAGCAGAGACTATTGAGTCCTTTGGCGGGGGTACGGTCCGCTGCTTCTTCGTAGGAGAGACCTAGCCTTTGGTTTCGGCTTCCTCTCCTCCATCGCCTTCTTCGCCTTCCTATTCGCATCATTTATCATATTAGCTCTCGAAGGATGAACTAGCAAGTGCTTACCTTGAGGCTTGTGAGGCTGTGTGCCTTCACCTTCACGTCTAGGAGGAACGGAACCGTTCGTATCCTGTTCAGCAACAGTAGGCATAACTGTGACTGTCGGATTAAAAAGAACAGTTTTTATCTCCTTCTCTCTCTTCTTTTCCTCTCTCTTCTCCTCCGTCAGTCTACGACGACAACACGCTCACCTGAGCCGGTGTCTTCGTCTTGACGTCCCCCCTCCGTAGCGGTATAAGCTTGCTGGGGGTAGTTGGAGCTGGAACTGGTGCTATAATTCCAGTATCCGTGTCCTCTGGGAGGGCGCGCTGGGGTCCGTCCTCCCCTTCCACGAAAGCCTCGTCCTCGTGGTGCCGCCCCTCTTGGTGTCCCTCGGGACCCTCGTGACGATCCTCTCGTCTCTCCTCCTCCTCTAGTCGGCGCCTTTGATCGGCCCGATGTCTCTCTCTTCTCCCTTCTCTTCATTCTGTCAAGGAAGTAAATGATGGCCTCCCGGAACTCCGCATCCGAGACCATATTCGCATTCCACCTCCCCTCCTCCAACTCCTTCTTGTACATGGCGTACATGGTCTTTTTCATGCCTTCGAGCTCTCTAAGGAAAAGATTTCGCTGCCTATCATCAAGAGAGTCGTGGCTGAAGAGGCAATTGCCTACTCCTTTCTGTGCCTCATGCTTACACGCCATGTATGAAAAATAGCGGTAGCACGGCGTCGGCTCATCTCTCCCCCTCTTGAGACCTGCCGTTCGAGTTGCATGTGCTGCTTGAGCACCTCCAACCCCCTGTGTCGCGGCACTGGAGAATGACTCGGTGGCCGTGTCCAAGTCGGAACACGCGTCGAGCACCTCCTTGAACAGGTCGCCCGGCGGAGTAGCCGCTACAGTCCTCTCGTATATATTCGTTTCTAAAAAATCCGCCGTCTTCACCGCCGTGAAGGTCGGACAGGACTGAATGATCCTTGCGAGCTTGCTCGGGTGTCGTGTACACAAAGCACTCAGGAAGTACAAAATGATAGACTTCCGGCTATAAAAGAGCCCGTACTTGGCGCTGACCTCAGTGAGGATCGCTGCCAACCTCGTGCCAATGCCCAGCCCTTCGTTCACCTCTTGAAAAATCTCAAACCCAATCAAAGTACCAGTGCAGAGGTGCTGATACCCATGAGTTTTAAAGTATTGCAAGAGGACGGCAACTGGCACCGTGCATTGCAGGTCTGAGGCTGCTCTCCTAGCCGCCACCTCTACCGCTCTCATCGCCTTGTACTCCCCAACATCAAACCCTTGTGTGATGATTGATGGGTCCAACAAGGTGTACAACGCCTCATACTCCTGTGTTTCGTCCGTTGGATGCTGCTTCATACAAGCATCAATTCTTCTGAGCTTGTCTCGAAGGTTCGCATCCGTGTCCTTCTGACTCGCTGTCTCTGCATACAGCGTCAGAGCAGTGGCATCGGACTTTGTATATTTTTGGAAGGCCTGTATGATAGCCTGTCTGTCCTTTTTGTCATTACTGTTGACAATGACAGTGGTAGGCGCTGAGCTAGTCGCAGGGGCCGAAGGGGCTGTGTGGGCTGACGGGGCGGAGCGGCCCGAGGGAGCCATATAAGATCCAGAGGAATATTTCGGTCCCTTTGTTCCCGCCGCCTTGGCTAATGCAATCTTTGCCTCCATCTCCTTCTTTTCTTTCTCAGCCGCTAGCTCTTTGATATACAGCTCTTGGGCATGATGAAAAAAAGACAGGATCTCAGCTGCCTTCCGAAGGAACAAGGCCTTCTCCGCCAACTCCTTCTCTCCCGCTTTATCGGTGGGGGGTGGTGCGGCCGTCCCCTCCAAGATCGTATGATCCTTCGTGAAGACCCACCTCTTCCATGCGTCATCCTTCACCAAGGCCGCATGCAGCTTCTTCATCCTCGTCACCCCTCCAGCTTCGCCTTCTATTTCCCTCAGGGCCGGGTGAAGGTCCCTGCCAAACTGGGTGTGTTGGAGTTTACCCAGGTCCACTAACTTGGCTTCCATAAGTTTCAGAGACACATCCATGACATTGATCTGTCCTTTTGGATTCCTGAACTTAAACTCCTTTTCCACTCTCTTTATTGAATCAATGTCCTGACCAGGATCGAGCAACCTAGCCAGTGCTCTTGTGTTCCATGGCAGCACAGTCTTTCCAGTCTGGTACTCAAAGAGTATAGCACACTCAAACACTGTCCATGAGAGGTCGAGTAGCTCCAGTAAAGACATATTGTCCCCAAATGAGACATGTTGCACCTGTAACTGTGCACCGTCGTCTCTGAGGAATTCTGCCAGAGGCAGAGCTTGCATTGGGAGAGGGTAACAGATGTCCTCCTTCTTCAAGGGTTGTCCCCATCGCATTTTTGGGGAATGTATAGCCATTTATAGGCCTCATCCTTCCCTTTCTTCTCCTCAAACTCCTTCTTACTTAGTTTGCCATATTCGGCCACAAACCTCGCTTCCTCTCCTCCCTTCTCCTCCTCCTCGACTTCCTCTGCTCCTCCTGTGTCAAGGAAGGCGCAGTAAAAAACTGATTCTCTGCTCCTCCTGTGTCAAAGGAAGGTGCCAGATCTCCTCCTTCTGCATGAGGGTCAACGAACTCCTCTTCGTTTCCTGGGGTTCGCTCACTCTCCCCCCCTCCTTCCTGCCAGTCTTCAGACCTAGTAGACATGGACGCTGAAGGAATACGGATGAGACAGAGTTGTTTCTACCCGTAATTGCTCTGTTCGTCTATGAGGAACGAATAGATAGAAAAAACGAAAAGACAGTATAGAGAGAGAGCGTCTCACCTCTATGTCTTATGTGTTTTTTTTTTTTTTTTTTTTTTTTTTTTTTTGTGAGAAAGAAGTAATCTGTACGACTTTCTCTGAAAATTTAATCTCCTTCTCCACTCCTCTTTTCTTTTTCTCTTTTTGTTGTTGTATCTGTTATAAGGTACGAGGACCTATGTACAGATAATGTCAAAGAGGCTAGAGAAGCACTCCTTGAGAAGTCAACTTGTCGTCTGACACTTGTTCAGACCTATTGTCGAAAGACAGTCAGAGATTTGCAAAAATACTCTGATGTGTGTGGTTTGAGAGGCAACAAAGTGCACAGACTTGAAAGGTAGAGTACTACGCTCGTGTCCTTCAAGTTTGTTTGTAACTGTGAGTGTTTGTTTGTACGTCTGTTGACCTACTCTGTCTCTGTCTCAAGAGAGAACAAAAGAACAGCTACGAGGTCTGGTGTCTGGCCTCCTTGTGAGGACACAGATACAGGCTGTGGAGAGGGTACTGAGACACCTACTCACAAACGCCTAGACGTCTAGTTTTGCAAAAAGAGCTGTGTGGGGATGTGCTGGAGTATTTGTTTTTTGGAACACTTACTCAGAAGAGATAGGTCTGTCCAATTTTTCTTTCTGCTGTGCCAAAAACAAGCCAGAAAAGAAATCAGCCTTGTGCTGGTGACTCCAATGTTACAATCCCCGAAGATAGCTCAATAAAAAGTCGGTAATACAACCAGACACAAA
This sequence comes from Paulinella micropora, assembly GCA_019918135.1. Classification (NCBI taxonomy): domain Eukaryota; phylum Cercozoa; class Imbricatea; order Euglyphida; family Paulinellidae; genus Paulinella; species Paulinella micropora. The sequence continues at coordinate 82,525 of WBZZ01003769.1, read as the reverse complement.
TCCCCAAAAGAGAATGATGTCTCGTTATATTAGCTCAGTGAAGCCGAAAAGAAAACGGCAACAGACCAAGGTTAAAATGGCATTAGGTCAAATCCGGCCAAACGATATTGAAAATAATGGGAAAAAACTAGGTGCATCTGACACCAGAAAAAGGGTACTTTTTACCGGCTATCCGGGGGGTGATGCTTACACCACATTTGTGTGTCCCAAAGTCATCAAAAGTCTTTTCTTCGGTTATTCTTTACCCTTAGCGGGGTAGCTTCCCTAAACTCTGCGTTTGAGTGATAGATTACTTTGGTTATGAGCCTTGTCAAGGAGGCAAGCGTGCCAAAGCACGTATTGAGTCAAGTGCCCATATTCGAGGGCAACGACCAAAGCTTTTGCCTTGGTCAAGCAAGTTTCAGAAGCACATGCAGGGGATATCTGTCCACGTGGCAGAGATGGTATCTGTGGCATTAGCCGACCCAGCTAAAGCCAAAAGGGATTTTCCTTTACGACGAAGCAAGGCTAAGACGGCAGAAGACTTAGAAGAGCCCGACACGCCCATAAGTGATAGTGAGGAAGATGAAGAGTCAGACACCTCTCAGAGAGGAAGACAGAGACCCCAGACAAAGAAAGAAGATATCAAACAGCCAGAAGGTTGGGATAAAATGACAGCAGAACAAAAGAGAGAGTGGAAAGAGAAAGAAGCGAGGAAAAAGAAAAGACAAAGTATGAAACAACACACAAGAAGAAAGACAGCTATCCGCAAAGAGAAGAAATATTATGAAAGGATGAAAACTTTGCAGTTATGTCTGTCTGTGGCTTTTTCCAAAGACAATGTATCTAATTTCCTGCGAACACAGAAGACGAAAGGACCCATTGAAGAGTTGATAGTAGTAAGAGATCAATGGGGAGGCATTTCCGGAGCAGGTAGGTACATGTTAGAGGAAGAGTTTGAGAGAACGAGACCAAGGGCAGGTCAGAGGTATGTAGACTGGCTAAAAGAATTTCTTGCAAAGAAAATCCAGCTTGAAAGTTTACGTGGGGCGCCATTTTCCGATGAGGACGCAAAGAGAAAGCTATTTAAGAAATTGCGCTACCATCCAGCTTTCGGGGATAAATTTCAGGTGGACCACTATGATCTCCCGGCCAGACTAAGACCAAATTTCTCGGAACTATGCGAAGCATCTAGGGAAAGATGGTTAATGTGGGAAGAAAAAGAAAGACGTAACAATTTCCGTGAGAGAAAAACTCAAATTCGCAAAGACAACAACAAGAAATCTCGGGATGGCAAGCAGCGGCAAGAGACCAATCTCCTGATGGATAATAAAGGGAAAAGGGGAGACAATAAACCGGGACCAAAGACAGCTCCAAACTGGACGCTCAAAGTCACGTGTTTCGGATGTGATGCCAAAGGCCATACCATGAGATATTGTCCGGTGATTTCGGAAAAGTTCCGCAAAGAAGGAAAATTAAAACGGAATCAAACGGAAGACAAAGGCACGGAACAAGAAAAGAACGAACAAAAGAACAATTACAAAAACAAAAAGAAACCCTTTCATAAGAAAAAGAAAGCACTCACTTTGATAACAACCGGCAACGACAAAAACGAAGACGAACAAAGTGACTCTGATACAAACGTTGCTTTAATCCATATGGGGAATACTTATGATAAGAGCGATGATGATGAGGAAGAAAGAGAAAGAGATGACGAGCAACCAAGCTCACCTAATCACAAATCTACAAGTCCCCAAGCCCTTTTGAACGATACAAAGACTACACCTAGGGTAGGGAATAGACATAGTGAGAGTGGAGAAGGACGGGAAGTGCGGTTAGTATCGGCCACCCTACGAGGTCCCTCCTCACTACGGGGAGAAGGCAAGGAAGAGCGGTTAGTATCCGCCACCCCACGATGTTCCCCAGTCACCCCTAACCCTAACGAAACTCCTTTCAGGCTTGAGAGTTCTTACGGAGTCACGCCTGACACAAAATGTGCCGGAATAAACAGACGCAAAAAACCGTGTAATGTTTCCGTTGAAAAATCAAAAGGAAAAGGAATATACGCAAATCACGCGAAACGATTATCTTATGCGAGGTACTGCGGATATCACGCCACACAAGACCCAGATTATCCGGAGTTGGATTTGTCGGTAAGTCCCGTGTTGCGTCCCCCCAGATCTCCTTACTACCCAGACGAACGAGGTCTTAAAGCTGCGGCATTGGAAAAGTCTCATAAAATTACGCAAAGACTCGTTTTCGGGGAATTTGAAACTTTACGTGACACCAAAATTTCCACAAGTCCACAAGTCTCGCAAAATATTCCGCAACAACCACGCAAACATAATCCATTTTCTAGTCAGTGGACCGGCCAGAGCAGAGAAGGGAGAGAAGAGAGTGGACTGGATGAGGGAGAGCAACGACTTGGGCCCACTTCTGTCAACAAGTTTGGCAACCAAATAGGTCCCACCTCACAACAACTCCAAATCTCTAGTTCTAGACCAATCACAGCACTCCCACCAACACAGACAACAAACACGCAACCCATCAACCCTCCCGTCATAACCTTCAAAGATATAAATGAAATAGCTAAAACGTTAATGAATGAGTGCGTGAGGGGAATGAATGGAGAAGTGATGCGTGTCGTGAGTGGCGAGCTAGAGAGAGATGACTTTTTGACTGACATAGTAAGAGCAATAGAAGGAGTGTACTTGGAGAGAGCAGTCAGACAGAGTCCCATCACTACACCTCCACAACTCACAGAAGAGGGACAAGGTGAGGGTAGAGGAGTCTCTGAGGGTGAACTAGAAACAGAGACAGAGACAGAAGGAGAGACAGAGCATGTACTGATACATGTGAGAAAAAGAGTGATGAAAAAGAGAGACATGACAGTACAGGATAGTGGAGCAAGCACAGACATATCATGCAGAGAAGACAGATTGACGGATGTCGATGAGATAGACCCGGTAGAACTACTGACAGGTAATGGAGAAAGGGAGTTGAGTAAGTCAGGAAGAGCTAGGCTGACTGTGATAGATGGGAAAGGAAGGCCTAGAGCAGTAGAAAAGAAGATGTTACTCGACACTACCTTACCAGTTAGCATAGTCTCTACAGGACAGATGGACCACAGACACAACAGATCAGTCATCCACCAAAACGGACAGTTAGTAATACTCAAACACCCCATCCACATTAACGAGAGTGACATATTAGTAAGGGGAAGATTACTAAGAGTATGATATATAGATGGGATGACGAATATGATGAACCATTGAAAGTCAACGAAAGATATGATCCTTTCGCAACAAGGGGGTAGAAGGGGAGGGAAGCCCACAAATGAGAACAAAAACGAGACAAGTAAGCATGAAGTAAATAAGAGAGAGAAAGAATTACACGTAGATATAGTATTATATGAAGCTTACCCCAGAAAGTCAGACAAACCTAGAAAGATAGGAATCAAGCTTTTTCACTATGCCTGTGGGCATTATGGGTTAACAAAGATGCGCCTATTGGCAAAAATTTTGAACATTAAGTTAGTTGGTGATGAGAGCGATGTGAGATTTTGCGAATCTTGCATGATAGGAAAGTCTAAACGTTTGCCACGTTTTGCAGTTAATACAATAGAAAGAGCCCAAAAGCCAGGTATAATTCTACACATAGACACATCAGGACCGTGGGCAACTAGATCAATAGGTGGTAAACGGTATAAATTTTCGGTCACCGACGACTACTCACTGTTCATTCTTGACTTTTATTTCCCATAAGAATGAGTTTGTAGATTGCTTAAAACAAGCTGTAGCCTTTTATGAGAGACAGACAGGAAACAAAGTAAAGGAAATTCGCGCAGATCAAGAATTCCATATTCCGGAGGAAGTCATTAAGTGGTGGAAAAATATTCGCTTTATTTGGAAAACCTCCGCGACAAACGCTAAAGACGGGAATCCTATTGCGGAAAAAGTGAATGATATTACGGCGGGGCCTGCACGAGCAATGAGATATCACGCTAAATTACCGCCGCAATTCTGGGCAGAATTAGAACACGCAGCAACAACCATTCACAACATACTACCGGCAATTCACGGGGAACGCAAAGGAATTTCGCCTTATGAGCAGCTGTTAGGTAGAAAACCAACACTCTTTCATTTAAAACCAATAGGATGTATGGGTGTGTTACATATACCTAAGACTAAAGTGCGGAAGGGAGAGTACAGAGGGAAAAAGGTGATGCTAGTAGGATATGATCTATTTCGGGAACTATACCGCGTATGGGATGGTAAGAAGATAATTTTCGGAGTGAGAGATGTGAGATTTAATATTCACAAAATCGGTAAACAAGCTCATCCTCCTAAACTAGTGTTGTGGGATAATGATGACTCTGAGGGGGAGAATGAGAATGAGAGCGAGCAACCACACACATCTCCACAAGCGTCACCACCCCAAATTGAATCACCACCCCAATCACCACCTCAATCACCTAAGTCACCGCACAACGTCAACAACGACCACCCAACAACACACTTTGATGAAGTTGAGGGGGAGACAGAGAATGTTGATATCGATGCGAATGAGAATGAGCATGAAAATGAGCATGTGGAGAAGAATACATTGGATCACAAACATACACGCCTACACACAAGTCCAGAGCCACATTATCCACAACAATTACCCCCAGAGCACAAGATCAAGCCACAAGAGCATACACATGAACAAGATCCAACAGATCCACTAAAAATACGGATTAACGTGGGAGCAGAGTCAGAGAGTAACGGAGAGTAACATAATCCCCGGTAAAAGGCAGCGCAAGGCAGTAGAGAGATTTACCCCTAGCAATGAGCCCAAGAGAGAAAAGAGAGAGGCTCAAGAGCTAATAGGTAAGGTAGTAAGAGTGCCCGCGCGTGCATGGGGAGATGGATGGGCGAAGAAAAAGTACGGTGAGGGATGGGAGAGCATAATACGAGTAGGGGTAGTCAGCAGAGTGAGTGACCCCAGAGATAGACTCGTAGTAAGAGACAGACCTCAGCCCACCCACATAGTTAAGTTTGAGGACGAAGAAGAACGGATGTTGAATTCGGAAATCCTCAAATACTCCGTGAAAGATCCCGAATACCCGTTACAAAGTCCCGCTAATATGTTTTTATGCGATGACCGTATGGTGGCAGATGAGATTCGTGATTTTTATTTGTATGTAGATATCAGAGTACCCAAAGATGTCATAGAGGAAGGTTTGACAGCTAAAGATGTTTTAGAGGGTATGAAAACAGAGCTAAAAGCTCTTCAATCCTTTAACACATACACATGGGTACCCCATAAGGAGGCAAGCAAGGCAGGAGTTAGTAAGATAGTTAGATTGACATGGGTTCACAAAGTAAAGTTAGATGAGAACGGGAAAAATTTCATAAAGTCTCGTTTAGCTTTACGGGGAGATATGTTAGAACCCGGTGTTAGCTATAACCCAGATCAGCTCTTTGTTCCTTGCGCCGCGCACCATTCACTTTTATTTCTCGCCAAACTAGCTGCCTGGCACAAACACAAACTATACGGCATAGATTTTAAAAATGCATACCTAAATGCTCGTATGAATGACCCTGTTTATGCATATGCGCCAGAGAGTGTAGACAGAGAAGGGCATGAGGGGATGATATGGCGTATAGATGGTGCTTTATATGGTGCACCACAGGCAGGAAGAAGATGGTATGAGATATTAGCACCCAAGTTAGAGGAGCTAGGTTCTAGGTTGCTAGATTCAGACTTATGTATGTTTGTAGAAAACGATAAAGCTTTGAGAGAGGCGATAGTAGGGATATTTCATGTTGATGACTTGTTGTTCACCGCACCAAACAAACAAGCATATGAGCGTTTTGCGTCCGCATTAGAAAAACATTTCCCGCTCAAAAGACTCGGTATTGCCCGTGAATTCAAAGGAATAGAGATAGAGCAATCGACCGGGAAAATAATTTTGCATCAGCGAAAATATCAGCAGCAGATACTAAAAGAGGTAGGCTACGATTCTGCTAAACCCGTTAGTACTCCAGCGCAAGAACATTTCACGGAACCGATGTCGGAATCAGCTAGCTTGCGAAAATTTTCAATTCCTAGTCTAGTTGGTCGTTTTCTATTTCTCGCAAAGATGACAAGACCCGATATAGAACAAGCACTAAATTCGGCAAGTGTCATGCAAACTATCGATAAGGGAATAACTTATGCGATGTTAGGCAGAATCTTTCGTTATTTAGTTAACTCTTATCGAGGTTTAGCTTACCATGAGCCTAAGTCAGAGCAAGAAGGGCAAACCTATCCAAAACTTTCCATGTGGCCCGACGCGGCTCACAAAGTTTGTAAGAAAACAGGGAAGTCCCGCACTGGATTCGTGATCCTATGGGGCAGCGATCCAGTTGCATGGTTATCAAAGCGACAGAGTCGCATCGCCCTGAGTTCCAATGATGCTGAAATATTTGCAGCAACTGAGTGCATTAGAGAGGGACTTGCACTAAAACACATTACACAAGAACTATACATAGCCCAAAAGAGCCGGATAGAATTATTCGAGGATAACTCTCAAACAGTCTTAGCGGCAGAGAGGGGTATGTCAGGTAATAGAACTAAACACTTACCTTTAGAATTACACTTTATGCACCACCTACAGAGAGACGGTGAGATTAAGTTTGTAAAAGTAGGTACGAAGAAGCAGATAGGTGATGTAATGACAAAATATTTACCGAAAGAACAATTCGAGTATTTACTTAATAAATTTACGGTAAAGCTCAAGTAATTTCGGGATTTGCGTGTCCACTCACCTATATTTGCTTTGAGTGTTTTGTGCAGTTTGTTGCTTGTTGCAGCAGCTTTGTTTTGCGCAGGGGTCAAGAGCCGTCGAGCCGAGGCTGGGTAGCCGACTGCCACGCGAGGCCGGCAGCCGCGAGGCTTTCCCTGGCTAACTTAGCAATTTAAATTCTTTCTATCATTCTTTCTGTCCTAGAATAGGAAATCTAAAATTTTTTTGATTTTGCTACCCTCTACGGGAAGCGCTTGCAAATTTTTGAACACATACATACTTCATACATGTTACTGCATGACTACACATATATACATACATAGAGGATGTGATGTAAATGGGAGTTGATATTTAACCTTCGGGTAACCCATAACTGATCCTCAACGCTATTTTTTCATATTTACACACTAATATAGCCTATGACTTGCGACTAAGGGGGAGCGTTGTAATGTACTATTAATACCCGTTACTCCACCTAGTCAATTTACCGGTAATTTGGATAGTCTTAGTCATAGGCAAGTTCATAGGCCGGACAGTTATTAATACCTTTATTACTGACAAGGACACTTTCTAGAATATTCGCGAATCATAGTCTGGAATGCCTAGAATCAAATGAGTATTACCATTCTGTTAAGGTCACCACATTTTGTGTGACCCAAAGTCATTAAAAGTCTTTTCTTCGGTTATTCTTTACCCTTAGCGGGGTAGCTTCCCTAAACTCTGCGTTTGAGTGATAGATTACTTTGGTAAATATGTGCTACTTTAATAATACCCCGTGTCGGACGGTCCAGACACAATAAGAGATTGTTCAAACTCATCTAGTAATAACACTCTTAACCGGATAATGATAATATTACTAAAAAGGTCAGTTCGAGTCCCCTTTTTAGGTCAGAATATATTATCGGCCGGTTAGACCGGACAACGGGAATTTGCTGGTGTTTGCCTTGGTTGTTTTTGGGCTTCGCTAGTCTCCCACATTTTCCCACCATCTTTGATTCTTATTTATATAAGTGAAGAAGATTGGGTTATTGGCGAAGTTGTTGAATTTGGTTGCTGAGTAAAACGATAGACATCAGAATAAATATATTCTTTTAGCACCGAACCGGCGAAAACCGGTTCGGTTATAAAAGAATATATTTATTCACGGTCGGATGCTGTAATGCCCCCAACGATAGCTCAGTAAAAAGTCGGTAATACAACCAAACTTGTGACTCAGTCCTCAAGAATGAGAATGATGTCTCGTTGTATTAGCTCAGTGAAGCCGAAAAAGGAAAACTGCAACAGACCAGGAATAAAATGGCATCAGGTCCAGTCCGGACAAATAATACTGAAAAACAGGCTGGTGCACCTGTCACCAGGAAAAGGGTACTTTTTATCGGCTATCCGGGGAGTGATGCCTACAGTACCCCCTCCCGATTTTATGACGGAAATAACATTTTCGTCATACACCTTCTGATTTCTGTCTGCAAAAAATATGCGATATGGAGTCATGCCACACAGCGCATCGACCCACGGATAGACGCTAAAATACGATAGATATATCCTCATACGGCACGTCAAAGCGGATTCTCTAGCCGTTCTTGTAAATTTTGAACTCCTCCCTTCAACTTCTTCTTCTTTTTTTTTTTTTTTTTTTTTTTTTCTGCAGTATGTCAAGAACAAATGTATTACCATTAAAAAAACAAGCAACGTGGTGCCGTGTTCCCCCCCTTGATCTTCTTCTTCTTCTTATCATTATCATTATTATTATTATTATTATTATTATTATTATTATTATTATTATTATTGGTGCCACCAGTATTTTCATTGAACATACCGGTCCGTCTGGACCAGTATTTTCATTGAACATACCGGTCCCCGTCTGGAAGTGTTGAAACTGCCCTTGCGGGGGTGTCATTAGAGCCTATCGTCAATTCTTCGTACTCCCCTCACGGGTGAGACGATGGAGGCGCATGTGCAGAAATGCATCAGCCATTGACAGAGAAGCACTATTATTATTATTATTATTATTATTATTATTATTATTATTATTATTATTATTATTATTATTATTATTATTATTATTATTATTATTATTCTCCACACTAAGATCCGACGGTAAATACATGGTCTTTTTAATGACATACCCTTGTCTAAAGCGGATATCCTATAATATAGTACTAGGGGGCCAGTCCTAATAACATTATCCGAAGTCGGGGTGTATGTACCCAACCCTGCGATATACCGACACAAGTAGAGATTGACCGTGCACAGGTACGACAGTATATAATGTATCGTAAAAAATCATTTAATGGAAGTTCAGAGAACATTTCATTTTTCGAGAACATCATCCCAGGACTTGTAAGAGGGTCATACCCGGGAACACCATCGCTCAATACACTAGCGATCCCCGTCTACGGTGTAGTATCATTGTCGATCGACCTTTCGCACTCGTATGTTGCGATCGAATGCCAAGTTATATCACTGAGTCATTTTAATATTCATAATAATAACTGATGATGCATGATCAAATCATGATACGCCGTGGGCAATCAATCAGTTTATTTGAGACGCATAAAGAAAAATAGTTTCTTTGTTACTGCCTTCGTCTTCTGGCGCGGATTTCTTTGCCTGGTGGAGGTCCACCAACAAAAGTTAAATCGAACTTTGACTGTTCGAGAATGTCCCAGATCTTGTTAGGGATTCTGCCCAGCGATAATTCAAAAGGGACGTCAAACACTCCTCTTGGCAGTGTCTGAATGGTCCACGCAGTGTAATCCTTGTCTCTGGGAGTAATGTATCATCCCATGTCTCGAGACTTTTTGCGTCTTTATATACTGGCAGATGTCTTACCTTTGGATCCTCGACCTGGTCCATACTTCTCCAGAACTGGAGTATCGGTTGCATTATTTTTGCGGCTGATGATATTTTGAGTGTCCGTGTGACCCGCGTTTTTCGTGGAACTGCCACGACCCGCATTAAGTATAAGTCTGAGAGTGTCATCAGCAACATGTTGTTCTGCTGGTCTCATCAGATGAAAAACGTCTTTCACCCATGCGATGGTTGCTATTGCGTCACCTTCCTTCCATCGCTCATGGACGATCTCGACGTTGCCTGCATTTGGGTCAGTGTCAATCTCCTCATCCTCCTTGTGGACATCCTTTGATCTCATCGACCTCATCGCCTTCCTCGGTTGGTCGTTGATAAGATCATTTCGCGCTCTCCTTAGCTGCGCCTCTGTGATCTTCTCCTTCTTTCCGCTGTGCTGACGTGGAGACTTAGACTGAGTCCCCACCGCGCTTATGCGGGCAGTCTTCTCCTTATTGTCAACTTCACTCTCCTCCTTCTCTGCTATCGGTGCCCGATAAGCATCTTCTTGATCTATGCCAGCCTCCTTGTGGATGGGTGGCACCTCTTTGAAATCATCTTTCATCCGTTTTAACGCCTCCTCAACGGATTCATCTTCCAGTAAGAAGGGATCATACTTAATCAGCCTTCGTACATGATGGTCTACTGTGGTACAAGGGCCTTCACGGTCGCTATGCGTCACAGCCGGACAAATGGACCCTTTGGGTACCGGAGAGTCTGAGACGATTTATATTTGTCGCAGCCCACAATTGCCCACTTTTGGCGCATCCGGGTCGACAACGAACTCACATGTTCGTAGCGAGGCGATTCTGGTGGAAGAAGATGAAGGAGGAGATAGATCAGGCGGTGGATGCATGCATCCCGTGCAAGATAAACAAAACACCGCTGAAGGCAAATTTTGGCCTGATCGGCGAATTTCCTCTTCATGCGGGGATGTTTGAGTTTATACACATTGATCATGTGGGACCTTTCCCAGAATCGAAGGAAGGTTACAAATACCTACTTACGGCTATTGACAGAGCCACCAATTATGTGTGGATCATCCCTGTCAAAGACGTTACCGGCAAGACGACGGCCGAGGCGCTGATCGATAGGATCATCTCACAGATCGGAGTACCAAGAAAGATATGTTCTGATCGAGGCTCGGACTTTAATAACGAGGTCATCGACAAACTATCTAAGTATTACGGTATGAAATGGCAATATGTTACTGCCTATAACCCGCGAGCAAATGGGAATATCGAGCGGGTACACAGACCCCTCAAAGCCTCGCTAAAGATGTATTGCACGAAGAAGGAGAATCAAAGAGCATGGGTCGAGGCAGCACCATCATTTGCGTTTGCAATGAACTGTCTATCCTCTACGGCGTTAGGAGGCTCGAAGAGCTCAATCTCGCCATATCAGCTAGTATATGGGCGTGAGCCTGATATTCCGACTTCGCTCCTTCACCCAAAAGACACTTGGGCGGATGCGGATGAGTTGTTTGGGATGAGAATTAGAGTGAAGATGGAGGCGGAGCAAATAGTCAGGGCGCATAGAGAGGCGGAGCACCGAAAGACGGATGCTGAAGGGGTGCGACAAGCGCACTTGGATCAGATCAAATTCCAGGTCGGGGATATTGTACTATTGTACCATCCTCAGGTCCCGAAGGGAGTCAGCTCTAAGCTGTTCACTCATTGGAAAGGACCTTATCAAATCATGGAACAGACGGGACCTCTGAACTACAAGATCAGGGGTAAAGGGAAGGTGCAAATTGTGAATGCTCTCCATCCCATCTCCTTCATTTGATCTTTGATCGCTTTCGTCATCTTTAGCTCATCCGGGTTCTGATACAACTGTATGAGTTTTTTAAACTCCGGATCTTGAGCCTGTTGTTGCCTCCATGCGGTAGGCGAGGCTATATGGATAGTACCATCTTCTAGCCGTACCCCGATCCTCTCCGGGTCATCGTCTAGGTCACTTCTCCGCTCTTGAGGAGGCTCCGCATAAACTTCCTGCGTCTCCTCTTCTTCCTTCATGTTCGCCTTCGCATTCTCGTATAGCTCATAGGACCACTCAGCGTCCTCCTGGGTATGTAGTTCACAACATATCCCGTGATCCGGCCTGGTGGACTGTAACGTAGACCCGTGCGGTCATATCGGACTCCACTCGCCATCCCCATCGTCTCGATGTGGCTGACCTCGTACACCTTGTCAGTGGACAAGTCTTCCATCTCCACCGTGGACACCAACGCCGATACTTCTGAGTTAAACTCTAGCCTAGAGGCTATCAGCGACCATATTTCGCTTCCCCGGTAGATGGACCATTGTAAAATCGAAACAAGACAAGAACGCTTGCCACCGCGCTAGCCGTCCCGTCTGTTCATGATTCATCAACCATAACAGGTTATGATGATCCGAGTTCTGACAGTAAATTGAGGTCCTCCCCACAAATACTCTCTGAGCCTCTTGAGGGCCCATACCACCGTCAACGCCTCTCTTTGCCTTGTGCAATAGTTTCTCTCCACCGCACACAACTTTCTACTAATAAACATGATTGGGCGTAATTTCTTCTCCTCATCTTCCTGCTGTAATACAGCCCCAATCGCAAACTTAGATGCATCTGTATCGACTACGAATTGTTTCGTAAAGTCGGGCATCGTTAACACCAGTCCTCCATCCTTCGGTTCTTTGTAAATAAGATCTTTGAGCGTATGAAACGCTTGCAAAGCCTCTTCATCCCACTTTTTAAAGTCTCCAAAATCAGTAATTCTCTCCAACTTAGCCCGTGTTGCGCCCCAATCGGGTATGAACTTGCTATAGTATTGCGCCATCGCAAGGAATGAGTGCAATTCAGTGCGGTTCTTCGGTATCGGTCGATTCATAATCTCCTCCCTCTTCTCCTTAGATATCGAGACTCGGTTATGAGAGATCTCGTACCCTAAATATGTCACACTCGTCTTGGCAAGTTGACACTTCTTCAGATTGCACTTCAGGCCAAAAGCTCCGATGCGCCTGAATATATCGGACAGATGATCGATATGCTCATCCATTGTGTTAGAGTATACGATAATGTCATCGATATAGCAAAATGCATATTCTCCCTCTTTCTGTCCCCTCCTTCTCATAAATCCTCCCTCTGTCAGATCATCGTACTGACTGCTCAACATCTTCTGCATCGCCTTCTGAAATAGTCCTGGGGCTTGCTTGAGGCCCATCGGAAGCACTTTCCATTGGTATATCTCCATACCCACCACAAACGCCGTCAGCCATCTGGACTTTTCCTCCAGTAGTATCTGTCAGAAGCCATTCTTAAGGTCAATGACCGAATAGAATTTTGCATTCCGCAGTACTCTCCTTCCTTCTTCTAATGTCGGGAGAGGATTTCTCTCTTCCTCCAGCACCTTGTTAACACGAGCATAGTTAACTGTCAGGCGCCATTCTCCTCCTGGCTTCGGCACTATTCTCGGTTGTGAGACTATTGAGGATGTTGATCTCTCAATAAAGTCCTCATTGAGCAGCTGTCTTGCTAGCTCCTCCGCTATCTTCGCCTCATGTATACTCAAATTCGCCCTTCGTGGTGCCGGTGACGGCTCCGCACCCGGTATTTTGTAAATAACCGCTGTGAAGTCCTCAGGCTTGACACCACCTGCATATGGAGGGTCAAAAATTTCTTTGTTCGCCTCCAATTTGGCTTTTAAAAGCTCCTTCTCTCTCTCCGTGCCTACTCCTTCTTCTAAGATTTTCCGCGCCGCCTCTTGGAAATCTTCATCAGACATCTTCTTAGTCTGCTTGAGGGGTTCTCTGTCCTCCTCCAAGCCTAACGGTACACATCTGTGCAGTATCACTTGGCAAGATGTCTCAGAATTAACTGCTATATCCTTCCGCAAAATCACTCAAATTTTAGCGACATGTTACAGTTATTAATAAGAAAATAAAGTGACCGGGCTGTACGCTAATTTGAATTCTGAACACTAATCTAAAGTTGAATCCGAGGCTGAATGTATATTAAATAATTCATAATGGTCCGATGCATTAAACAATTGTAATTAGACACTTCCTCCTCAGTTCTGTCCATAACTATCACTGAGTCACTTTACTTATTCGTTAGTAGTAGTAGTTACTGTTATTTTATTATTAATTAATAACTCGGTAGGCGCAGATAGGTAAATATGTGCCACATTAATATACAACTGTGTCAAAACAGACACAATAAGAGGTCGTTCAAGTAATACTAATAACCCTCTTAACCGGATATGGATAATATCATTACTAGAAGTGAACGTTACTTACACTTTTTAGATCGGAATAGTATTATCGGCACGGTCAAGTTAGGCAGGACAACGGGAATTGGCTGGTGTTTACCTTGATTGTTTTTTGCTTCGCTGCTAGTCTCCCACATTTTCCCACCATCTTTGATCCTTATTTATATAAGTGAAGAAGATTGTGTTATTGGCGAAGTTGTTGGAATTGGAATTGGTTTAGCCTGGTAAAAGGATAGGCATTGTAGGCATCACCCCCCCGGATAGCAGATAAAAAGTCACAGTACACTTTTCCTTGTGACAGGTGCACCAGCCTGTTTTTCAGTATTATTGCTGTTGACATTCAAGACAACAACAAAAATTAGTTTTTCATTTTTGTCAGATTTTCATTTTTGTGACAGTTTTTCATTTGTGACAAAAATTCAAATTTTCAAATTTAACGGTAACATTTCGCGAAAATTTACGATATTTTGCGGACGAATATAGCAGTTAATTTGAAAAATTCAAATTTTCACCCAAAATCAAAATTCCAACCAAAACTGAAATTCCAACCAAAACAGAAAAATCAATTTTTTTTGTTGTCTTGAATGTCAACAGCAATATTTGTGCAGATTGGACCTGATGCAATTTTATTCCTGGTCTGTTGCAGTTTTCCTTTTTCTGCTTCACTGAGCTAATACAACGAGACATCATTCTAATTCTTGAGGACTGTGTTTGGTTGTATTACAGATTTTTTACTGAGCTATCGTTGATGGTTTCTACACCAGTAAGGCTCCTTTGCAATACGCGAAACTTTTTGACATTGGTGGAGCTCGGCAAAGATGATGAGCAGGACACGGTCACGTATGAAAAGACGGGCCTAGATGATGTCTCGGAAGAAGACTCAGCAGCAGTGAATAAATTATTTTTTCTGGGTTTTTTAAAATTCTTATGATTAAACTTCTGCCACTCGCAGGGATCAGTGGAAGCAAACCTATTAATCAGTATTGAGAGCATACGAATCAGTCAGAATCAAGCTCTATGTTCAATGGGTACTGCCCGGTACTGTAGCTGCACAGTAGCAGTGTTTGCGTAAAAAAGCAAACGAGTATTAATATTTAAAAAGAATCTTATGCAAAGTCACGGTTTGCGTACGTATGAAAAGGAAAGTGGTAAAAGCTGATTCTTGAGAGCCAAAACTATTTAGTGAAAAGTCAGTCTAACCGTTCAACGTATCGTAAAAAATGATGAAGATTGGTCGGATGCCATTTTACGGATGAATATCAGACCGACAAGTGCACTGCATTTTCGATGTTTACTTCTTGACCGAGGACAGGTACTTGAGCATCGTCTCTGCATCTGAAACCTGATGAATGCACAGTAGCAAAGTGTCATATGGGATATAAACATGAGGACCTTCAAAGGGGGAGGAAGGGGGACCTCAAAAGGGTCTGGGCCGCAGTCCTGCTTGAAACCAGGCTCCTCGAACACTTTCTCCACCTTCATGTTCTGACACAAAACGAAATATTTACATGTGTTTGCGCTATTTCCTACGCAAGAAGCACAAAAATCAGTGGCTGTGGCAGCAAGAGGTAACAAACGTACAGAGAAATATAAGCTCACCATTACTCACAGAAACTGCCTCTCTTTCTTATGCTTACATTGATGACTGCTGAGTATCTCCAGGAGCGTTCGCCGAAGCCCCTCTCCTTTTCCCATACACAGGAAGCTTTCTGCACCACACAAACGGTCGAAATGCTTGGATATGCTACTTGGATATACTACTTGGCGCGGTTAGAAGGGAAAAAGAGGGGGGGGGGGGGGTTCAGTGCTTTCGGCTACAGTACAGGGTCTTTCCGTGGGAGAAACAAGAGATAGAATATTTGTAAATCAATGTTCTTGTGTATTTCCTGTGTGTATGTTCGAATATGTGTCATGCATTTGTTTCTTGTGCGCTTCCTGCGTGTTGTTTTACTACCATTCCTCTTGTGAAGAGGCAAGCACCGTCCGGCAGCAGCTTAACCTAGAGCATGCCACGCGAAGGTATAGGAAGAGCGTGCATCGCAATAGAAGACAGAACTGCAGGAGGATCATGTATGTCCGTCAGGCAGAGGAAACCTTGGTGAAGTTTCCAGGGTTGAGGGGGTTTTTTTTGTCGCTCTTCTCCTCCTTCAAGCCCTGTAATCACCGACCAAAGACGACGATGACGATCGACGGAGCATGATAGGACAATAAGAGGCGGAGAACAAGTGGGACGTTTTACGAGAAATGTATGTAGGGAGGAAATCAAGACCTGGTGAAGGCCCCACTGTCGCATGACGAATGCGTCGTTGACCGAGAGGCAATAGACTTCATCAATGCCCTTGGCCTTGATTTCTAAACATCACGCCATTCACTGTGTCTTTCCTGGGCCGTTTCTGACCACTTTCAACAGGCAGGTGAGGGGATGGTGGGTGTGATAAATGTGCAGAACTGGTTGAGCGCTCGTGCTGTGGGTAACGTGTGAATGATGTTGCAGGCTTTACGATCATAAAGCTTCTCGTAGCCGGGAAGGTGCGTGGTGGAGCAAGTAGGAGTGAAGGCTCCGGGAAGAGCAAAAATGACAGCGCGCTTGCCCTTTCAGAAGACACCAAGCACACGGAGAGGAGGAGAGAAACAAGTGAATTAGGGTTCAAGCGTCATACAACAGTGTCAGCGACGCAAATCTGACGCATAGCATCATTACGATTGGCGGTCATCTGATTGTGTCCAAGTAGTCTGACCTTGAAGAGATCTTCCGACGTCACATTCTTCCAAACGAATGGGTTCTCAGCTTTTGAGGCAGGATCACGCACTCGAGCCTAATTGGAACATAGCAGTTCAGAAACATGCGCCATTTGACCAGTGTGAAGTTGTAATATCTTTTCCCAACGTTTGCATCGGGATACCTTGAATGTAACATTAGGAACCGCCGCGCCCGCTGAGACGACGCTGCGAGCACCGAAGGGTGTGCTGCACCTGCACAACAAAAGGCATCATCCGTTCAGTGGAAACCTGAGTTTTCAAAAAAAATTTTTCACCACCCAAACTTAGACACCAAGAAGAATGGCAAGCAATACCTTGCAGCAGCGGTGTTGAGAACTCCTTGAGTCAAGCGTTGCATCGTTTGTTCACTGCCTTGCTGTCTTGCAGAGCTGAGGTCTGTTCTGTACCGGACCGGCGAGTTATTTCGCCTTCCATTTTTGCCACCATGAATGCCGTCAAAAACGTACCCGGGCCGGCTTGTCTTCCAAGGATTTGCATAATAATGATAATAAATTTAAACAAATTGAGTAAAATGCAAGATGGTGTGTGGTTGTTGTTGTTGTTGTTGGTTGTGTTTGACAAAAGTCCTCAATCTACCTCAATAAAGTGAACAACAACAAGAACAACAACAACAACAACAACAGCAGTGAAGGCCGTAGCCACACACCATCTGCATTTAGAGGATTTTGTTTAATTATTATCATTATTATTAAATTGAACAACAACAACAACAACAACAACTACTGTAATAGATCTTGTAATTAAATTTACAATGAGTCGGCCGGGGATGATTAGGCATCTACTTGTCTTTAAGTGGGTCTAAAGGCCGTTATCCATGCACCATAGACTCACCATCATGCCACTGGTTTAATTACTGTAATTAAATTTACAACAACAACAACAACAACAACAACATCTTGCATT
>WBZZ01003769.1:20000-37500 GCA_019918135.1 Paulinella micropora | reverse complement strand
GGATGATTATTTTGGCGCGATTGCTTTAGTCAAGAATACGGTAACATACATACATACATACATACGTACATACATACATAAATACATACATACATACACACATACGTACATACTTACATAAATAGCAATACATAGATACATGCATACATAACAATACATGACATATTGTTCAATTCACGACGATCACTTGTTCCGAAGACTGCCTCTTTCGCTCCATCACACAAGGTAAAATGTATACGTATATAAAAACGGAATTCAAATCCATCATGCTTTTGCTACCCTTCTTTTGCTGAAAAGTGTCACCACACCACCGCCACCACCACTACTACTACTACTACTACTACTACTACTACTACTACTACTGCCAGTTTTCTATAACGTGCAACCGCTTTTCTTTTGAAACCCTGAGAAGCGGCCCCGTAGGGCAACCGCTCAGATAGTACTAAAATATAAAACAACAGGCGCAAATCAGGCTGAGCTTTGGGCGTCTTTCTGTATTTGGCTTTCTCGCAACCCCTTGTCTGTGGTGCATTTTTTAGCTGCTGATGTCTGCTTGGCAGACCAAGGGCGATCGTTCTTGTCCATAGCTCCGTCTCTTAAGGTCTGTTACCGCACGAAAAGTTTATACTTATTGAGTACCATTAGCAATGACTTCAAGCGCCTTGTTTTTAGTCTGTTCTTCTTTCCAACACCTGTTTTTGATAAAGTCTTTGCTACAGTGCTGACGGAAGTCGCAGGAAGATTGCCTTGTTTCAGGCTCAACTTGCTGTTGGCTCGCGTTGGTGGTGAAGCTGAAGACATTTCGGCAGTACCACATTCGCGGCAGGAACACTCGCCTTGATGGATGAAGATGAAGATGAAGATGAAGATGAAGATGAAGATAGAGATGAAGATAGAGATGAAGATGATGATGAAGATAATGAACGTGAAGATGAAAGATGAAGGGCGAGAACCATTGCCACCTAAGTTGAAAATTACAGATCAATATAACGGTCAATGATACGTGTGAGAGACCACCTGTAGATCCGCGCTCCCTCGCAGGGTTCATTAAGCCTTCTCTTTTCAACACTGGAAATAAGGCATCAACGTTCATCCTAATACAAAGTTGAGAATCCAGGTATGTTAACCATTCCAACTTTTTTCCTGTGTTGGCAGTGAAAATGAGAGGGGGGTCAAAAAAACAAATTTTTGATGACAGCAAGATACCATGGTGCAGTCCAACCCGTTCTGGTCACCTTAAACGAGTTGGAATTGAGATGCTTGATCATCGAATAGAAGCTGTATTCCGAATTGTCCCTGTCAAAGCCCGCTTCCTCGATCTCCGCGGGCTGAGCGTTGTTCATAGCTGACCAAAGTTGGAATGCCTAACCCAAAAAATGAGTTGCCAAAAATTGGAAATGTTGATTTTTTCATAATAGTCCGAAAAATGCTTTTTTTTACAGTGACAAAATGTTAGGTGACACAGAAAAAAAACTCGGAATGGGCAAAATACCTAGATTTGAAGGTTGTGTGGTACAAGTTTTGAGCACAGACCTAATTTCAGACCTCAAAACGGCCCAATGAGTGAGTTGTGTGACAAAACACAGCTGGCTATATGGGGAACCCAACTGATCTTTAGTCACAAAACAAGGCCAAAAATACCTTTTGCCAAGGTTGTGGAATACCAGCAACACTGAGAGACCTCCATCCCTGCTCCGAAACCATGAAATTTTTGCTGTTGACCTTGTAAATAAAACCAAGTATTCAAAAATCATGCAAAAACATATCATGTAAAAAGATGCAAGATAACAAAAACAGAGAAAAGACGAAAAAGAACAACGAGTCAGTGGACAGATTTCAGTGAGTCAGCACACAGATTTTCAGAAGCGTTCTCCGTCGAAGGTTTCAAGCGTCGTCTTCATACTCATAGGATCATTATTAAATCCACTCGCATCACGTCGGCGGGGTCGAGATCACGGGAGTGTGCACCTTGCTCGTGAGCTTTCACCCTCCACCTCAAGGTATTGGTTGCTCTTCCCGTACCTGATACTCTCTTGGGGTACACAGCAACACTTATTTCCGCTGGCACGGCCGGAACGGCAGCCTCGAACACAGGTTGAAAAAACTCAGAAAAGTATATATGTGAACCATTTCGACTTTTTTTCTGTGCGCACACAATACCGATTGAAGGCCAGGCGCAGCAGCCGCGCTTCGGGCCTTGGGAGGAGCGGTATTTTTTTTCGGCGGTGCTCCTTCCTTGCTTTGTTTTACCCCCTCGTGTTCTCGGCATGTTGGGACGTCCCTAAATTAAACCTGGCACCGAAAAATAACGGTTTGTGGTGGCGCAAAAAAATGCAGCAGGAGTTCGTACCCATCTGAGCGATCCACTTTCGACTTTTCTGGAAAGCGGAAATGTGATGTGCACAATAAAGTTGGACACGCGCACTTGTCAATTTTAATTTCGCTTTAGGCCTAAACCTTGATTTTGCACAAAATGATTTTGGACCAGTTTTCATTTCCCATTTTTGGCAACCGCAATTTTTATTGCCAAAAAACCTCGGGCAGCCTGCAATCAGAGCGTCACGGATTTTTGTTGGTATAACTACTTTACCAAAAAACTCTTGTCGGAGTTGATTTCATTTGAAATTTCTATTCACAACTCCCGCGAAACCATGAGAACCACATATATTCATTTGACTTAACCATAATTTTTCGTGCTGGTACTACCAAAGTTCACAGCGGGGAAAAGTCGGAATAGGTAACATTCCGATTTTTTCACTCTGTTATTCTGGACACTGTTTGTTTTTACTGTTATTATGAAAACAAGCTTATTTACAGGGCCACGATGTCTCAACCCCAACGTCATGGGCTCCCTCATCCTCGCAACAGCCTTACTGCAACCAGTCGAAATAGTTCGCCATCACTGGGACACACAGAGAGCAGGTTGTCGCACAGTTTCAGCAGCCCTCAGTCTGCTTCAAGATCACCAAGCTCGTCTTTCTCTTCACATTCGATGTTTTCAGACGAAAAAAAATCTCGAGAAAAGCTGGGCCCACATGATATTGGCCAACACATGCACGATCATGCATGTTATCATTATTATGGACCAGGTCGAAACCGAACAAGAAGTTGATTTTGAATTGCTCTCAAGGACTGTGCTGGGTCAATCCTTCAATTCACCTACTGTTCTTCGAGAGGGTGGACTCGAAGACTGTGATGCAGATGAAGCAGTTGGTGCTGCTGAAAACGTTGCAGGCGCAAAGCGATCACGTCGTCTCAGAAGGTAACTTCATGATAAAACACAAAACAAAATTTGGCCCTGTTAGTATCGGAAATTTTCAAAGTGCAGATGTAGGTACTATATCTGGAGTTACTAAAAAAAAATCCAAAAATTGCGGTGAAAATGACTTTTCAATTTGGGTTTTTTGCAGACAGCTCAGTAAAAAAACTTCGTTTTCAAGTATAGCATCCATTCCGACTTTTTTTCTGTGTTAAAAAAAAGGTTCCGCAGAATTGCTTTGTTGTGCGTGCAGTTTCCCTAAGGCTGCCCTCGCGGATTCTTGGGATTATGATTTGACTCTGATTAAGAGTTGCTGCCTGAAATCGGAAGAAGACCAAACCCCAGAAATGATCAATCGCCTTGCTTTGAAGCGGCTTCGTTTCTGCAAACTGCAAAGGGTGCAACAGAATGAAGTTATTCTTGAACTCATGCGAAGTCACCGAAACAGTAAGTCATGCAGAAAATGAAGTTATTCTTGAACTCATGCAGAAAATGTATCCGTCGCATCAACGGACTAACAATGCATCGATGGAACGTCTACTATAACATCCACCTTGCAAAGCCAAACCAGCGACGACTTTTAAGGGCTGACGTTGCTGGCGATCGTGACGGCTTGAAACACGCCTTTTTCTCAAAATATCTTGGAGACATAAAGGTGCGTCCTTATGTTGATCATTTTTTTAATTCTAAATCTCAATTTATCTCCTTTCGTTTATTTATCAGAATTTGAAATGTATGACACAGAAAAAAAGTCGGAATGATGCTTGAGTTTTTAGTTTTTCAAATTTACTCAAAGTTGCACTCATTTTCTTGGCTGTGATGACTATTTTGCAGAAGGAACTAGGAGACAAGGACCCTGCGGCTAAGTTTACGTACTTATAATTACCGTACCAGAGCAAGACAGAGTACTGGAGATGTGCCATCAAGGAGGGAGAAATTGATCATCATTCCATTGATTGGAGCAAGAGTGAATCCATGTTTCGCAAGGTTTGGCAATGGTTAGGAACTAAGCACAAACCCTCGCTATTCTGGGACCTCCGCGTCAAGAAGCATGCTCCTATTACCAAGTGTGGCTTTTGCAAAGAGACCCTGGATCTCCTCTTGGCGGCGCAGAGCAAAGAAGAGATCTTGGAGGTAAGGCGCCGAAGGTCGGAACATTTCCAACAGGTCCGTCAAGACAGGCATGTCTACGCCGATCACGTGAAGAAGGCCACTCTTCACGGGATTGATTATGCTAGTGTAGCGATCGACGGCATGGATGAAGCCGAAACCGCGTTGCCCTTTGCTAAAGCAAGAGAGACCGCGACCAGGGAGCCCCAACTACCCAAGCTCGTGCGATCTGCGTTGAATTAAATGGTGTGGGGTCTTGCTTTTACGTTGCTCCCGCAGACGTACCACACACTGTCGACACGACGATCACCTGTATCATGGATTTTTTCCGGTTTCTGAAAAAAACAAACGGTTGGGTAGCGCCGTATCTATTCATCCAGATGGACAACACGAACGCGGACAACAAAGTGCACGTTTTTTGCCTGGGTCGCGACTCTGGTCCAATCTGAAGTCTTCAAGCAAGTTGAAGTCAGCTTTCTCGCAGCGGGCCATACCCACGCCGACGTCGATCAAAAGTTTTCGTGCATTCATAAGTACCTGGGCAGAAATCCCGTGCACACTGTTCGGGAACTGGCGGCAGCTTGTCGCAGCGCTCCCTAACGCTTGCATCTACTCCAAAGTCCTCTCGCGCAACTGGATTGTTAACTTTAAACGCTTCTACGAAGTGAATGATCGTTTCAACAAATCGTCGAACTTTCATGGTTCGCGCGATATCCACGGGTTCTTGTTTGACATTACCTGTGTTGATGAAGCAGGACAGGTCCGTCTACAGACAAAAGAATGGATGCGAAGGGAATGTTGGATACAGGCACAAGAAAACATCAGGCTCAAGCTTCCCCGACAGCTCTTTGCTGTGCCTGCGGTGTCCCTCTTTTCTATCCCCGAGCTCGATGACGTAATCTCCGGCCTGGCGAAATTTCTTCATGTTAACGAGGATGAACTGGAGAAGGAGGATTTCGACTCTGATACTTCCGAGGCAGAGCATTGGAAGGAGGGGCCTGGACGACGACGTGGATGGCGTCGGGAACCGACCGAAGACACGCTGCGTAAGTGGCAAAAGCTACGGGCTCATGAGCTAAAAGAACAATCTGAAGACTGCCAAGAGTGCTTGGAGCGAGCGACAGCGCAACGGGACGTCATCATCAGTAAAAAACATTCGGCCGAAGAAAGTAAAACGAATCGAGCCAAGAAAAAAAACGCCACACAGGTTCTGGAAGATCATCTGCTGCGTGGAGATGGGCACTGCACGCGGAATTTCATCGTTGACGACAGTGTTGTTCATGAGGAATCCTGGATCTTTTACCAACAAATTCTTGGGATGAACGACAAGAAAGAAAAACAGGTATGTCCAGCGTTTTCTGTCCATCACGTTTAAACTACTTCTTCTATGTTTGTGTTTGTTTTGGAAATTTTCGTTTAAAAAAAGAAGCAACACAGAATAAAAGTCGGAATGGGTACTATTTTTTAGAAAATTTTCAGAACAAATTAAAAAATCATTTTTCATAACTGTTTACCACGAAGTCCAGGAGGATGAAGGAGCTTTGGATGGCCAAGAACCCATGGATGTTGACGATCCTGAGCAAGAAGGAGAACAAAAAGTAGCAGTTGACACCGACCAGCAAGAATCTGGGACATCTCCAGCAGACGGCTCCCATCACGTTGTTGCAACCTTGCAGAGTGCGTCAGCACGAAACAAGGCTTATGGTCCCGCACCCAGGCAGCAAGAAGGCAAAGCTCATGGCAGAACGTTAACCCAACCTGTTCGACCTTGGTCCGTGACCGCGCTCAGCAGATTCAAGCTTCGCCTCCAGTAGATTCCAGCGATGTGCGCTCTGGCTGCGATTTTCAATTGCTCAGCGCGGAAAACGCGCACGAAGATAACATTGAAATTCTTGATCGATTCGAGCTTGAATTCCCAGACGCAGGCCGACCTACCCACGGAATTGAGAAACGCAGAGACGATGTGAAATCAAGTCTGATCAAGAAACGACGCAGCTACTTGCAGCCGCACGACATGTTGCTCGCTAGAGTGGAGTATGGCCAAGGAGGCGAAACAGCACAGCAGCCAGTTTGTCTGTTTAGGGTCCTGAAGCTGTTCAAGGATCGCCAGAAATGTGCTACTTGGATGAGGGTGCGATGGTACGGACAGGAACAAGACGTGTTCTTGGGCAAGTACGTCGAGAAGAAAGAAAAACTTGGCAAAAAAGATTTGCTGGCCATGAACCGATTGCGCAGGGCTGGTAAAAATCCCGAGCAGGACATCCAATTCAAGGTTACGCCGGACAAAAACTTGTTCCTTTCTGCATCAGACGGGTCCAACACTGTGCACGGACTTCAGTTCGAGCCGCCACTGATCGTTCACTCGGGCAAAGAGGTAGACATACTGACCAACACCAGAAGAATCAGGGAAACAGTGGTGAGACTAATCAAGACCGACGTCAGACTACTGAGTCTTCCCGGTCTCAACATAGTGGAGGCTATTGCCACTGCGCGTGATAGGCAGAAGCGACAAACTACGGATGCCAGGAAGCAAGCTCCTCGAATTCGTACTTAATCCTCAGACTCGCAATTAAGTTCTTCATCTGATTCAGACGATGAAAGCTCGTCTTCTGATGAAGAAGTTGTGCCTAACAAGCGAACAAGAAGGAATTTGTGATGTCAAGAAATCTGCGGTGTGCTACTTCTTAAAAATATTTTTGGCAGTCTTGATAAGTAACTATGATTCGGTAGGCCTCGTTTCTGGCAAGTAATTATGTTTCGATTATAAAGAACAATAATAACATCGCGATCAGCTAATGTTTGTTGGAGCGAAAATTTTTATTAGTAAAGTCCTCTTTGACTTCATCATGATTGCTTAATTCACGGTGACTCTGGTACTGTTGAGTCGTTTTGTGATTACATTTTACAATTCTGGATAAATGCAAAATATGCCGTTTCAAGTATGGCACCCATTCCGACTTTTTTTCAGTGTCGATGTGGCTAACTTTACGGGAATTGTACCGATGTGGCTAACTTTACGTGAATAAATCCCATAAGTACAATGCATTGGATGAAAACTATTTCACTTTTGCCAAAACAAAAATAAAAATAGGAAGCTTGGTTCTCTGCGGATGGACTGTTTCCTCAGTTACTGGTGCCTTGGTATTTATCTACCGCCTGCAGACAGTGGTTGAAAATTACCAATGCACAACGACTATGATGTGACGTCCTTTGCTGATTGTGTGCAATCTCGTACGCGTATCGGTGTAATCAAGACGCCCGTATGACATTGCCCTCCATCGGTTGCTGCTGACATTTGCGTTTCCGATCTTAATAGTAGTAAAGATCGGAAATTCAAATTTCTCTACTCGTCGAAGTCATGGCGACAAACCAGAAGCTGGCATCATCAGCATCTTCGCCATCTTGCCTTTCTCCTTGAAACTTGCCTCCTGGTCTGAGCGAGTAGCCTTTTTGGTGGACCTCACTGCCCAGTTACTCGCTCCATGACCAGTGGTCCCAATTCCTGTCTTTTTCATGGGTGGCAATTTCTGACTGATCCTACTTATGTGATGCTGATTCCAAAGCCTCAAGCATTGGTGGACTACATGGAGATTTAGGATGAAACCAGGCTGTAGGTTCGCGTGGAAAAATCCATGGCTTGGTGTCAAGGCCCCCCCCTCCCCATTGTGCACCCACAAGTTCAATTCTTTTTGCTATAAATATTTCAACCTAGTATGTAGGGACAGAATGAAGTGCTACAAGAAGCTTGGTTCTCTGCGGATGAACTGTTTCTTGGTACAACGATTTCATCTGCTGCCCCTCATGATGGACAGGGGTGAAATCGTTGTATCCCCTGCGCCAGGCCCTCTTGCCAACGTTACTAGCACGGCAGGGTTCATTGTTAGCTTATTGATTTTGTTTGACAACGACTTCTTCCGCGTCTGATGAGACTCCGGAACGTCGATGACTACGCCCAGACGTGAAGGAAGGAAATGTTACTGTTCAGCCTCCGTTGCTGATTGCATCCGGCTGGTACTGACTTGCTTGTTGCTTCAAAGTTTGTACCAGCCAGATCAATATTGACTTGCTTTTCATTAACGCTACACAGAAAAAGAGTCGGAATGGGTCACATACCTGGAAAACCAAATTGTATGCACAAAAGTCAACCCAGCATAAATAGATTTAATTATGTATTTTAATCAATCTTTGAGTAAGCAGCAAACGATGCAGCCCGCAAGTCCCCTGTTGGAGCTAAAAAACTGACCCTGCTTGATTTTCCCAACGCTTCCTCCCCCCCCCCTTAAAAAAGCAATTCCGGTTTACAAAATAATGTTTCCAGCCACTTTTCTTCTTCTTCTTCTTCTTATTCTCCTTCTTCTTCTTCTTCTTCTTCTTCTTCTTCTTCTTCTTCTTCTTCTTCTTCTTCTTCTTCTTCTTCTTTTCTTTACTACTCTTTCTCTATTTTTCTTTCTCATTATTTTTTTGCACATGTTAACCCCCCCCCCCCCCCCGGGCCCCCCGAGCTAGCGGTGGCTGTCCAGGTGTTGCTCCCCGCGTCAGCAACAGTACACTCCCTCCTTTCCTCTTGCTCTTTCTGTATTATTATTATTATTATTATTATTATTATTATTATTATTATTATTATTATTATTATTTTGGACACCGTGATAGCCCAGTGGTCAAGTTCTACCATCTGGGCCCTGTCGCCAGTTCGATTCCCGTCGGTGCCACCAGTATTTTCATTGAACATACCGGTCCGTCTGGAAGTGTTGGAACTGCCCGTGCGGGGGTGTCATTAGAGCCTATCGTCAATTCTTCGTACTCCCCTCACGGGTGAGACGATGGAGGCGCACGTGCAGATTCGCATCAGCCATTGACAGAGAAGCACTATTATTATTATTATTATTATTATTATTATTATTATTATTATTATTATTATTATTATTATTATTATTATTATTATTATTATTTGGACACCGCGATAGCCCAGTGGTCAAGTTCTACCATCTGAGCCCTGTCGCCAGTTCGATTCCCGTCGGTGCCACCAGTATTTTCATTGAACATACCGGTCTATTTCTGGACCAGTATTTTCATTGAACATACCGGCCCGTCTGGAAGCGTTGGAACTGCCCTTGCGGGGGTGTCATTAGAGCTTATCGTCAATTCTTCGTACTCCCCTCACGGGTGAGACGATGGAGGCGCATGTGCAGAAATGCATCAGCCATTGACAGAGAGGCACTATTATTATTATTTTACTATATCTGAGGCGTACTGATGCAGCTAATGGCATATCCTCAACGGACATAAGCCTCCAATACCCTTGTTCGAGGTCCTCCACCCCCCCGTGTCAGTCTCTCGCCTGATGATCGGGGCCACCGATGGAGCTCCTGAGGGCAAGACTGCACTAAGCCGAGGTTATTCCGCAGTCCCAGCAACCTCTTGCAAGACGTCACCGAATGTGCAAGTGCATACACCAAGCGCGGTTGCTAGAGCTGCCTCGAAACCCCACCCATAACAATCTGGTGTCTGCTGGGTCCTGGGCTATCAACCAGCATATGCGGAGTTTAAGATCTTTTACGCGCGCAACGACCCTCCTCCCCAGCATCTACCACCAAAGGGTTATGAGCTGGCGTCACAGTTTAACGCCTTGAGGCCATTGGGCTGTATTATTATTATTATTATTATTATTATTATTATTATTATTATTATTATTATTATTATTATTATTCATGGGCTGATTGGTATAAAGCTCCTAGAGTAATGTTCTATGCCGTCACTTCCTTTATTCCACCGATTGGTGTGGAGACTTTCCTTATGGAATGGAGGACTGGATGCACATGGCCTTTTGGCTCAGCAATTGGCAGAAGATACACTATTATTATTATTATTATTATTATTATTTCTGGAGGGGTGCACAAGATGGCACTCCATGGGAAGAGGTGGTTGGGCCTCTCCCCACGAAGGTGACCGCTTGGGGAGGGCGGTCACCGGGATATGCGCAACTCTCAACTGGGCATTTACTCGGTAGGGGTTCGGCCAGGCAGGTTGTGGGGTTGTCTGTTGGATTGTTGGTTGGCTCGTTTTTCTTGGCTGTTGGTTTGGGTCTGGTTTCCTGGTTAGCCCATTTTCGCCGAATTTCCTGCCGAGTAAATGCCTGGGGGCTTCCAGTTCCGGTTTGGTGATCTTGTTGAGGTGAGCATTCGGAGGAAACAGTACCGAGATGGGTTGAAGATAGGATTCACATTGAGCCGAGATGGGGCTGAGTTGACCTGTTCCAACTCGGCTCCATTTCGGCTTCATGTTAATCCTATCTTCATCCTAGCTGGGTTTTGTCTCCTCCCTATCTTCGCTTCTTCGGGGTTCCCTAACTGGAACACATGATGAGCGCACGTTGGAGAGGGGCTTCAGTCGGTCCCAATGCCTTGCCAGTGCCTTGCTGCGTTGCCGTGCCTTGCCCCATGCATTCACACCCTCCACCGTTGCATTTCTAACTGAGCAGCTTCGGCTGGGATTACTATACTTGTCTGTAAGACCCTATAGGTACCGCTAGGTTCGCGCCTTCTATACCCACGTGGGGGAAGGAGTTTCAGCGGCACGCCGTCCGATCTGGCTCCACTCGGGGACACCCGTACCTCATGATGTGTATTGTTAGGAGCAGCTGAAAGTCCATAAGGCATTAGAGTAGAGGCGTTGGCGATGCGATGGAGAGTGTGTGTAGTGCGTGAGGCAGGTTCTGGCGACGCTGGGGGTGCTGGCGGGCTCCGAAGGGCACGAAGCGACGCGGCAGCGTCCAGTGACACCGGCGGAAATGCGTGTAGTGTGTGTTGCAGATACCGCCGATGCTATTTGCATGGACGGGCGCTTTCCTCGGCGTAAAGAGGCGCGGCGGTGATGGCCAGCGACATTGGCCGTCTACTACTCTCAATGGATTACAAATACGCGAAGCACGGAGCACCACTGTGGCCCTTATGGGACAAGGTAGAATCGCCGAAGACCTGGACAATCCCCGTGGGAATGCCTCTTCGACGGGCTCTGGCCCGATGTCCCAGGATGGGAGGATGAGGGCTCGCGTATATGACGGACGGAATTCCTGAACCACGTGGAGAGGCTATCTTAGCTGCGCCTCATCCTTCCTCCCCAAACCTGGCACACGGGTCGGCGCTTCAACATAAGGCGAGCGGCGCTATATGGCAGATGGCACCGCCGCCTCGACGGTACCGGCGGGTAGATCGGTACGACAAGGACGGGCGTAATCTGATTGTCTGGGGGCTCTCAGAACGCGCCAATCTACAGGAGATCGCCTCCAAAATGAGCGGTCTTGGTCTGGTGGTCCCGGTAATGGAGTGGCAAGGCCAGCGAATGTCTCGTCACCTGGAGCTGGTCTACGAGGACGATGACAGCAGGCAGACGGCGTTGCAGCAACTCAAACATCTCAAATTCTTCGGCAGAGGGGTCAATGTGGCCCTTGGGCGCAGGTTCAGGGACAGGGAACGTGTCCGAAGGCTTATTCGCATCCATCTGCGTGGGGAAGCGGCGGTCCGGAAGGAGGAAGCTGCGACGGGATATCGCGTCTTGCCTCTGCATGAAGAATGTGTCGATGATGTGCAGGTGGTGTCTTCGGAATTGGCTGCCGATGCACCTAAGTGTGTGTCTGAGTGTGCTGATGTGCATGTGGTGCCCCTGCATTCGGCGGCCAGTGCAGTGGGGGACCAACCTGCGCAAGCACCTGCAGAGGGGGGCAGCACGAGGGCAGAAGCCAAGCGCGGCCGTCGGGTCCGGAAACGAGCCAAGAAGCACCGCTCCAAGCAGTTCGATACCGGCTTCAAGCTAATCGTCGCGAGTCACAACTGGCAGGGTAAAACGGGATACGACAACGTAGGCACGGCGGAATGGGCATCATTCTACAAGCACGAGGGCTGGCTAGTCATCGGGGCTCAGGAGCACCGCATGGGCAAGAAGCAACTTTCCAAATGCAGCCTGGATGGATTCCGGATTTTTGGAAAACCTGCGGAGGTCAGCGAGAAAAATCGCTGCAAGGGTGGGGTTCTATTCGCGGTGGCTAACTTCCTTGGTCCGTATTGCAACCTGGTGTCAGCCCCCGTCGACCACCGGCAGCAAGTGTGGCTGCGTATCGCCTCGGGTGTTACCGGCGCTCAGGATATCTATGTGGGCAACGGCTACTTTCCCCAGGAAACGCAGGAAGAAGAGTCGTCAGAGGCGTATGCGGCCTGGCAGGCAGCTATAGCTTTTTTTGGAGCCAAAGGTCTTGTGGTCACGGTGGCGGATGCCAACGCGAAGCTCGGGCCGGCATGCAGCCGAAAAGAGGAGGGCATCGTCGGTCAGCACGGGGAGGTCGATGATAAGGGAGCACCGGTACGTTCGGAGAACGGCAAGAGACTCGCGGCTGTCCTCGTCGCTTCGGGCCTGCGAAATCTGAGCGGCTTCTCGTGCCCAGTGGAAGGGTCCTACTGGTGGTCCCGGCGTGAGCAGCGCGGCATGGGCACAGGCAAGCACCTCCTCGATTACATCTGCGCGTCGCCTGGCTTGGCATTCGGAGCAAAGTTCGGAGTATGCGAAGATGATCTTGATACGGACCACAAGGCAGTATGGGCCGAACTGACGTGGAGCGGCCAGCGCCGGCCAAAGCGTGCTGCGAAACCTTACAGGTCCTTTCGTGTTGATAAGCTTATTGGTGCTGGTGTCTCGGGTAATGATCACGCTGCGAAGCAAGCGCTGGATTATCTACGCGACAAGTTCGATGACGTATTCCAGCATTGCCTACAGAAGCTTGGAGTGCATCAGCTGCCTGAGCTTGACCTATCGGGTGGTGCCGACAGCCAACGGGTGGTAGATGACGTCACCGAGCGAGTGGCGCAGTCCTTCCGAATGGCGGCGCACCGGGTCCTTGGCTCCAGATGTATACGACCCCGTTTCACCAATAATTGGTTCGACGGGGAGCTAAAGGAGCTCATTCAGCAGCGCCGGGAGGCCTACGCAGCATACAGGAGGGATGAATCGAATGCGGAAGCCCGTCTGAATTGGCTACGGCTCCGCAAGCAAATTCGGAAGGCAACTCGGGCCAAGAAGTCCGCCTCCTTCAAGCAAGTGCAGGAAGAAGCGGTCAAATGTCAACGCGAGCAATCCTCAAAGCGCTTTTGGCTACTCGCGAAGCGGCTTGGCGGGGCACGCAGAACGAAGGTTTCCGCGCCGGTGCAAAGGGAGGATGGCTCACTGGCGTGTACGCTGCCGGAAAAGGTCGCTCGGTGGGAGGAATTTCGGAAAAATTCAGTGAAGCCACGGGAAAATCCGGCAAGTGCGGCTCTTGTGGTGGAGTGCTGTGCAGAAGCAGGCTCGCTGGAGTGGGAGGAAGCCGAAGCTAAGCGGCAGTTCCACTGGAACGATCGCTTCAGAGATGAGGTGGCCCGGGCTATGAAGGAGCACGAAGTAGGTGAAGACACTTGTGAAGAGCTGGACAAGCCGTTCACGCAAGAGGAGGTCCTTGCAAGGCAACGTGCCCTGAATAACCACAAAGCTTGTGGCGAGGACAAAGTGAAGAACGAGATGCTCAAGTATGGCGGCGCCTACATCAATGGCTACTTAACGCAGTACTTCAACTGGATTCGAGAAGCCGAGAGGACGGGAATCATCGTCAATATCCCCAAGGGTGGGGATCCTACGGATCCTGACAACTGGAGGGATATCTCGATTATTAGTTGCCTTGGTAAGCTGTATCTGTCCTTATTAGCTACTCGTCTAACGCTCTTCGTGGATGGCCCGGATAAGCTACGTCCAGAGCAGGGAGGCTTCCGCCCGGGGCGTCGCACTACGGATCAGGTCTTTACCCTTTGGCAGAGGTTGAAGGGGCGTCAGCAGCAGAAGCGGGAGTCGTATGTCCTGTTCGTCGATCTACGCAAGGCTTTCCCGTCTGTTTGGAGAGATGGCCTATTTGAGAGGCTCTGGAAGCTGGGTGTAAGGGGCAAGTTCTGGCGCACGCTACGCAGGTGCTACGAGCAGACTTCGTCGCAAGTGCTAGTTGATGGAGCACTCACCCCCGAAGTACTGGAGGGTGTAGGCGTCCAACAGGGGTCCCCTCTCTCTCCCACACTCTTCAACGTCTTTATGGATGAGCTGTGTGATCGGCTGGCGAGTGCCCTCAAGATCACGGATGTGAAGCGGCTGAACGACATCAAGGCACTTCTATACGCGGACGACGTGGCCCTCATCGCTCACAGTCGCACCGAGCTCCAGAAGATGGTCAATGTTGTGGCCAAGTTCGCGGAAGATTACCGGCTGGAAGTCAACTTGAAGCCCGGCAAGACGGAAATCATGCCCATTTACACGTCGAGCAAGGCGAAACGACCAAGTATCAGGGAGCGAGGTGAGCCCGTGGTGTGGTTTCGCGGCCAGAAGCTTTGTGTCACCAGTCAGTACAAGTACCTGGGAGTGGTTATCACCGACGACCTGAAGTGGAAGGAGCAGGCCCTGCGGGCTACGCGTGTCACTGAAGTCGCCACCGCAGGTTGGTACTCTTTGTGGTGTGCATGTGAGATACAAGCTAGGTATCGTCTCATGTGCTGGAATCAACTTGTGGGGGCCAAGCTGAAGTACGCCTTCGATGTCTGGCGTGCCCCCGTATCGCAGCTCATCAAGCTGGAGGCAGCAATGCTGCGCCCCATGAGGATGATTCTCGGCATCAGCCCTAAGACAAGCAAGTGGATTACACTCTTTCTGGCGCGCTCTTTGAGTGCGGAGCGTTTGCGGCGGGCGGCGCAACTGAAGTTCTATGGACGGCTGCGTGTTCTACCGGAGAAGCGATTTCCTGTCATCGCATCTCAAGTCAAATCCGACTGGACTGCGGAGGCCGAAGGCGCTATCAGGGACTCAATGGATCTACAACAAGGGCTTCAGGAACTCCTAAATAGCTCAGAGAAGGACCTCGAGGGTTGGCGTTCGACTGTGGACAAGTGGGCCCTTCAGCAGGACGTCAAGATGGTGCAGCAACTGATGTGGGACAAGCGAGAGGCAGGCAGCGATCTTACTGATGGCCTGCGAGTCATCCTAAGACAAGTCTTTGGAACTAAGGAGTTCCCAAGATGGGTAGCCCTTGATGATGCGCATTATAATCTGCTTCGGAGAAGGTTGCTCAGCTGCAACAACCGCCTTCGGTTGTACCGCAGCAAGTTGGTCAGTGGCATGTCCCCTCGCTGCTTCTGTTGTCATGATGATGTCAATGAGTCCCTTGCGCACTTCTTATGGGATTGCCCCATGCATGAGGGGAGACGTAAGCAGCTGTTGCTGAGTATGCAGAGGCTCGGTGGCATGGCTGTGGGGGGTGCTGAGGGGGATGGAGGGAGTGAGGAGGGTGGTGAGGTCGTAGGTGGTGAGGTTGTGGTGGAGGATGTGTTGCTTGGGCGGGAGCGGGAGGGCTCTGTGCGGCAGGGTTGGGATGATATGTCGCCTGTGGATCAATCACGATTGTTTTGTAAGCTTTTTCAGGGGAAGTCGCGCTTCCGCAGTAACTTTAGGCTTGCTGCGTTGTTAGGGGTTACAGCGTTGCGTCCCCCTCCAAAGTTGGATGTGTTGTTTGGATCATATGTGTCTGAGTGTTGGTCTGCTAGGGAGGGTAAAAGGGAGGAGCTTGGGGTGGAGGATGGGGGCGAGGAGGTGATTGACCTCACTGAGGTTCCATCAGCTTCTGTCCCACCCTCTCCCCCAAGTGACGTTGATGTTGCGCGGCGCGGCCGTCCGCGCAGTGTGGACGTCCTGGCTAGAGAGAGGGGTTCGGGAGCGCAGCGTAGTGTCTCCGAGTTCTTCTCTTCAGCTAACACCCTCGCATCTAGCTCTTCATGCACTTCACAGCCCCCATCTGCCCCTGCTGTTGCTGTTGCTGCTATGTCTGTTTGGTGTTCTGACAATGCGTTGGGATCGGCTGACCCCGGTGACCCAATGGAGGCACATGTCCAGGATCTGGATCTGATGCTATAGTCTGAGGAAGCCTATTATTATTATTATTATTATTATTATTATTATTATTATTATTATTATTATTATTATTATTATTATGGACACCGTGATAGCCCAGTGGTCAAGTTCTACCATCTGAGCCCTGTCGCCAGTTCGATTCCCGTCGGTGCCACCAGTATTTTCATTGAACATACCGGTCTATTTCTGGACCAGTATTTTCATTGAACATACCGGCCCGTCTGGAAGTGTTGGAACTGCCCTTGCGGGGGTGTCATTAGAGCTTATCGTCAATTCTTCGTACTCCCCTCACGGGTGAGACGATGGAGGCGCATGTGCAGAAATGCATCAGCCATTGACAGAGAAGCACTATTATTATTATTATTATTTTTTTTTTTTGCCACAGCTTGATCTCCCCCCCGGGCTAGCGGTGGCCGACGACCCCGAGCTAGCGGTGGCTGGCCAGGTGTCGCTCCCCGCGTCGGCAACAGTACACTCCCCCCCTTTCCTGTTGCTCTTTTTTTTTTTTTTTTTTTTTTTTTTTTTTTTTTTTTGCCACAGCTTGATCCCCCGCCCCATGCCGGCGGTGGCTGACAAGGTGTCGCTCTCCGCGTCGGCAACAGTACACTATCCCCTTCCCTCTTGCTCTTTTTTATCGTTTTTTTCTTTGCCGCAGGTGTATATACATACATACATACATACATATATACATACAGACATTTGTACTTACATACATACATACATACATACAAAAATACAAAAATACATACTTACATATATACATACATACATACATACATACATACATACATACATACATACATGCGTATGTACGTAGGTGCATAGATAGATACATGACATAGTAAATTGCTTACTTACTTACTTGCTTGCTTTATAATGATAATAATAATAATAGACTTATCAGTCCATTGGCCTTTGATCCTGTCGGACATGTGCCTCCATTGGTAGCACGGGGTCGTTCGGTGACGCGGCTCCGTACTAATAATAATAATAATAGTAATAATAATAGTAGTAGTAGTAGCAGTAGTAGTAGTAGTAGTAGTAGTAGTAGTAGTAGTAGTAGTAGTAGTAGTTAGTAGTAGTAGTAGTAGTAGTAGTAGTAGTAAGTAGTAGTAGTAACAGTAGTAGTAAGTAGTAGTAGTAGTAGTAGTAGTAGTAGTAGTAGTAGTA
>WBZZ01003769.1:0-15000 GCA_019918135.1 Paulinella micropora | reverse complement strand
GTACCTAGTGTTCTCGTCACTTTCGCAAGTTCCTCGAACACAAGAAGAGAGATTCTTGTTTTTGGAACTTTTTATCCCTGTTCTTTGCTACCACTAATGTCAAGTGATGTCCCTGGAGAAGCAAGAGCAGCAAAGCGTAAGGCTGCAACATCGGCTGCTTCATCCAGTGCGTTATCGACCATCATGGCGGCAGCCAGTGCGGCGGTTGGAAACTCTGCATCTTCCCCAAGAGCACCCTGTCCCCCACCGTCATTTGTGGTTGGGGTACCGAGCATCTCGGTACAGTCCACGTCGACTCAGGCAACAAGTGGAGATACCTCCGCCTCCCTGCACTCGTCTGGACCGGCGTTGCTTGTGCCGTCAGTCGGCTCGCCAGCTGCTGGAGGAATGGTGGTTGCAGGTGCGCCTGGTCCTGCAGTTGTGGGAGCAGGGTTGGTTGCTTTGGGTCATCATGGAGTAGCCGCACCCGCTGCGACTGGGCACATCGGTGTCCCCACTGGTGTGGGTGCAGCGGGCGGGAGCACAGTACACGCGCCCGTGATGATTGATGCATCTCAAATGGGTGCACTAATTCAAGCTTTCATGGCTGGGGGAGGGGCGAGTCGCGCAGTTTGTGATTATAAGGGTAACAGATAGCCTGTGTGGCAAGGTGATTACTAATGATGTACATGTGTTGTACATGTGTTAGGCTGTCTTAGCGAGACAAGCCCTAGCCAAGACTACTGCACCCGCCACGAGGAGCAGAGCCTGCAGAAGGTGGATGGTGCTGGCTGGCCTCACCCGGGCAGGATGGAGCAGATACTTGCGGCTGTACTAGACATGGCGAAGAGTCAGAAGAGATCAGAGCTATCTACTGACTCAAGCCTGCCCATGATATTGGAAGCAGTTGAGGAGAATGCTGCTTGTTCGATGATACTGGCGCTATTCACTACTCACAATGGTGGTGAGTCCAAGTTTGATGACCTTGGTGTGTTGATTGCGGCCGTGGTCAAGTATTTCAAGACTCGCTCCGCTGGCTACGGTGTGGAGGATACACTCAAGATCGCCAAGGCGCACGCCAAGAAGGTCGACTCCGCAGTCTGGGACGACGTGGAGGAGTACTTTACGCCTGCAGGCCCACTACTCAAGAGGAAGAAGCTGGGAGGAGCATCGGCTGCGAAGGATCTATCATCGTTCAGATGCTACAACTGTGGGGAGTATGGTCATCTGTCCCCGAAATGCCCGCTTCCCAAGCGTGACCGTGAAGAGATGCGTGACCCCCGCAATGTTGGTGGAGCCCGACCCCGTCGCGCCCGTGGGACAACATGCCCGCTCGCAGGTAAAGGAACATTACTGACGTGCATGGTGGCTACTTGTCTGGTAAAGCAGTGATAATATTATTTAGCTCGGTATCGGTTCAGTAACGTAGGAGCCTATTGAATTGATATATGGTCGAGACTGGTCGACCTATAGGTGGCTTGGTATTAAGTTTATTAAATCAGTTTTCTTTTCAAACTTGGAATTATTTTATACATTAATATCAATTCTGCTGACAGTCCGGGTTAGATTATTAAAATTTTCTTTTATATATATAGGACACTTGATTGGCAATGTCGACTCTTGAAGTATATTATCTGGACCGAGGGGCTGATATGCCTGAAATACGGCAGTATTAATGAACCGGTGGAGAGGATAAGACAGTCACTTGGCCAGTTCCCTAAACGCTGCGTGTGGTATGATCAACGGCAAGGCATGGTGTGCAGTTTTTGCAAACAAAAATTTCACACTTATTCGTCTTGCCCGGGCCTACCAACTACAGTAGAGGCTAAGGATAGAATCGAGTTCGTTGAGAATCTGATTAGACAACCGCAGGTAAGCCTTGATCTATATCGGGACATGACACTGCGGCAGGCACTTCATGCTATGATAAAGTTAGGAAGCGAGCTCAACAAAGGAAACCCATGGGCAGACACATCGGCCGGGCCTGATAAGGAGACAGCTTGGCTATTGGAAGTCAATGGGGACTTCAAGTGTTGTCATTTCCTGGATTGCGTATGGGCTTGATTTTAGGTTTGAAGGACAACACATTTCTGAAAGGAAATTTTTTCGTAATCATCCAACGTACTTTGCGAATGAGCAACTGGTTGATGAGTTTGTGCGCAGAAATGTAGCATTAGGTAACTTTGAGGAAGAAGAGCCCGAAAGGCTATGGTTGGTCGAACCGATTCAGGTGGAGATAGACCCGCTCCGCGTGAGAAAGGCAAGGGTATGTCACGACAAGAGATATCTAGGCAAGTTCAATGCGGTCAACCAGTTCAGATTGGAGACACTGAAGAGAGATTCAGACAAGGTAGTAAGAGAGGATTTTTCAATGATTGTGACAGATTTAGCATCTGCATATTACTCCCTAAGGATGTCAGAGAGTGCGAGAAAATTCATAGGCTTTTTCCATAGAGTGAAATATTACACCTCGAATGTTATGACATTCGGACTTAGGAATGCTCCCTTTTGGTTTCACAAAACCACCCGACCTATGGTTACGTTTCTGAGATTTTTGGGCCCACTGGTGCTAGCCTACCTTGACGACTTTCTGTGGAGTGCGCCAGGTAAAGTGATGAATAAACTGGCGAGTTGTGTGAGACTTTTTCTGACTACTCTTGGATGGGGATTAAATGAGAAGTGCAGATGGGAGGGTGAGTTTGTTGTGAAATTTTTGGGTGTTATGATTAACACTAAGGGGATGACATATGAGGTGCCTGACCACAAGCAGGCACTCATGCATAATATGTGGGCAGAATTCAATGCTAGACTGAAGGAAGGATGCTTTATTAAGCTAGAGGAGCTAGAGAGAGAGGTGGGTAGAATAGTCTCGCTATCGATCGCATTGGAGCCGGCACAGGCTTGGACCCGCTCTCTATATGGCTGTATGAATACAGCGCGGGTGCGTGCTGCTGAGTATGTAATAATTGATGCGGGCGCGAAAGCTGAGGTTGAATTTCGGGCGGAGTGGTTGGGTGATCAGTCGAGATGTAAGCGACCGATAGTTAACTATGCGGAAGATATGTTTGT
Source organism: Paulinella micropora (assembly GCA_019918135.1). Lineage (NCBI taxonomy): Eukaryota > Cercozoa > Imbricatea > Euglyphida > Paulinellidae > Paulinella > Paulinella micropora. Next base: position 11,952 of record WBZZ01003769.1, on the reverse strand, counting down.
GCGGGTAGACACAGGTAAGCTAGCTACCGGTGTCGTGTATGGGGGTGACAAACTTACCATCCCGCTACCGGGCCACCTAGTGGGCACATCATTAACATTACGGGAGCTGCATGATGTCATTTCATTGCTAAGTGAGTTTGGTGAGAAGTTGGGACATAAGTGTGTGAGATTTGATTTAGACTCATTGCCTGCCGTGAGGAACTTAATCAACGGCGGCGGACCTATTCCGGTTCAGAATGACATTATTAAGCAGATATGGATTATTTTGAATGCGTATGATATCAAGGCAGTCTGGAACTGGATCCCAAGGGACCTGAACAGTGAAGCTGACGGCGCGTCGAAGGCGCTGTCTATGAAAGATATCTACATGAGAAGGGATGTGTACGAGATGGTGATGGCCAACGCACCTGGCTATATAAGAGATGGTGGACTGGTGTATGTCCCTGACTTCAACAGGATTGCAAGTGCGATTGAATATTTAATGAATGCGCGTGCGGCGGCTGTGCTAGTTCTACCTGTGTGGCCGGCGCGCACGTGGTGGGTGTATGTGGTGGACTATGGAAGAAAAGTGATTGACCTACCACCAGCTGAGTACACTTTGCAACCTATCTGGAGTAGACATCCTATGTACGTGAAGCGTCCTACGTGGTCTATGACAGCTGCTCTATTCGACTTCAGACATGGGCTAGGTAGCAAGGGATGGTTTGCGATATATTTTGATGTTTATTTGTGGCTGTTGATAAGTAATATTAATCACCTTACTACAAGGATGTTATGACGTGTGTAGGTATATCGCAGAAGGGCGAGGGTGTAAGGAGATATGGTGGACAACCGTGGCGGTGAGGAGAAATTGTTGGAAAGACTTGAAGTCTTTTGTCGAGCCTTTGTACAAGCGGCGAAGCCGCGTAACACAGCGAGGGGATACGCATATGCAATACGTGATTGGGAAAAGTGGAATGCAACTATGGGCCTACCTGCGTTCCCCGCGAGACCTGAACAGGTTGCGGACTACTGCATCTACCTACTTTTGCACATGCGTTATGCTCAGAACACCATTAATTACAAGCTGTCGGCCATCTCTAGTCAAAATGCGATGACTGATTCTGTCACCAACCCAATTCACACCAAGCTGGTGCATGAGGTTAGGAAGTATGTGCTTAGGTTGGCTCGGCCACCAGTAGGCAAAATTCCTATCTCGACTTCCATGTTGCTTCGCTTTATTACCGTGATGGATCCTGCCAGCTGGTGTGATTTGAGAGATGTAACTATGATTATTATTATGTTCCTTGGCTTCCTACGCCGTGAGGAGGCAGTGGCGTTATCCGTTCAAGATGTGTGGGTGGAGAAGTATGAAGGGGATTGGGTATTGTTTATTTATATCGAGAAGAGTAAGACAGACCAGTATAGGTTGGGTGATACTATTGTGATTAGCGGCGATAGGAAGTCGCCTTTGTGTGCAATTGTATGGATGACGTTATGGTTCGAATACCACATGTACAAGCATGACCCACAAGCGCCTTTATTTGCAGCGCTGTTGACACAGTCGCGCGTGGGACTCAGCCACCTGTCACCTAACTCTGTCAACCGCACTATGAACGCGTGGCTACAGAGGATCGGGGTGGACCCCACGCCGTACGGCACTCATTCCTTGCGGAAGGGGGGCTGCACTGCTGCTGCGAGGGCGGGTATAGAAATGAGGCTGTTGAAAAGACATGGCAGATTGAAATCTGCTCTGTGTTTCTATATATATATATATGATTCATTTACTGAGAAGCTTGCTGTGACTAAGACGTTGTATAAGTTCTCATCAATAAAATTGTTCTCACTCTTTATGCTTCGGGGCCTTTCTTACCTTTGACCTGGAGGGGAATGCAAGCATAGGAAGAGGGTAGCAAAATAGTGTTTGTGTGAACAGAGTGTAACACAACACCTATTTTGCGACCTCAGACGAGAAAAAGCCGGAACATTGTAAATGCCTGAATTTCGGCATTTGAAGCCGTTTCTACAAACATGTTTGATACGGTAGGACTGACTATGAACGATTGCCATTAATATTACAAGTTTAGGTCCAATTTGGCCCATCAGGCCTAAAATCAAATTACGAAATTCTGGAATTAGCTCATTTCGAGCCATTTGAAGGTATCAGAACTAAGTGATGCTACAAGAACAACTAAAAATGTTGCGACATGTGTCGCGCAAGTAATAAAATATGTGACTTTATGTACCTAGTGTTCTCGTCACTTTCGCAAGTTCCTCGAACACAAGAAGAGAGATTCTTGTTTTTGGAACTTTTTATCCCCACCCACCCACCCTTTAGTTATGCGATAAAGTTTTGTACAGTAACTTGATTACTTGTAAGTGTGATACGGGACGGGCGGATCTGTGGTACATACATACATACATACATACATTCGTACGTACGTACGTACGTACGTGCATACATACATCCATACATACACACATACATACATACATGCATGCATACATACATACATACATACATACATACATACACGTACGTACGTCGTACATACATACATACATACAGAGGAAATGAGACATAGATATGGGATCTAATAAGACAGTGATTTGTTGCAAGTTGCTGCGCGGGATAAAAAATTTTATTGGGAGAAGGTGCTGATTCATGTATTTTGAGGAAAGAAAGGAGAAGGGTGCGGGTTGGAGTATCTATAAGAGTTGTGTTGCATGACGACTGGCGTTGCGTCGAAAATAGGGATAGAGGAATTAATGAAAAAATTTGGAACAAGGTACAGATTTTATGATGGTATGACTTTCTGACCCTGGGGGGTGGTTTCGGTTCTTAATGTAGATAATTTGTGAATGTTTGAAGCAATGATTAATATGATTTCGTGACGTTACTGCATTGGTGTGATAATCTTTGTTGTTATTTTAATTATTATTAATTACAAATTATTTTCGCCGCTATTATTTGTATTACTTTACTAATGCCTGGCTACGCATCAGGAAAGGCTGATCAATAATTAATAGTCAATGTGTTTGTGAGTCTGAACACTTTGAAGGGCCCTGCACATAGACAGGTTGCATAGGGGGGTCAGATAAAGCAGTGCTAGACCTGTCTGTGTGGACGCAGTCTCAACTCTAAGCTTCCACCATTGACACGTGGCCAAGATGCTACCTATGAGAGTGTGTATGTGGAAGCTTAATGTGTTATAACAGGGATTGGAGTGTCTGTATTATGAATGATCACTAGCAGCGTGTGAGTTTGAAGTCATATAGTTGTGTACGGGTGGTTTTATTGTGGTGAGTGGGAGTGGGTTTGGGAAGGTGACGATCGTATCTGTATGGGGAGTGCCTTTATAAGCTGAGCGGATGTTTGTTAGTGTTAGGTGCTACTGTGGGTTGAATTATGTGGATTTGGATGTGTTGTGAAGGAAGTTAGTACAATTCCCTTATGCGCTCCTTGCGAGTGTGTGTTACTCTGTGTTGCACACGTTATGCGTATTGATCGATGACTTAACGCGTAGTAGTGCTGTGGATGTATTGATTCGTCTACTTCATGTATTTAGTCATTTTCAGTGTGGGTAATGTGTGGTTGTTCAATGAGATGTTGTGGGAGTGTTATGTCTTGACTGAGTGTCTGGTGGTTGTTGTGCATACTTAGATTGTGATGGTCATCACGGGCTGATACGTTTGCATTATGTGATGATATCATTTTGAATGAGGTTGAGCAGTGTGTTGGTTATTTGTTTAGGTAGGAGCTGGGCTATATGACGCTCATTCTGTGTAGCTTAACTAACGTGTGCATGCGTTGGTGAGTTTTGCAGTCTGCATCCGGCCACGGGGTGTTGTTGAGGGATGTATGATGTATGGTGTAAGCGTTTATACTTGATACAATCTATGTATGTGTTGCTTCCTTGCGTTGGGTGACTTCTCGCCTTGGTGGGTTGTGTTAGGAGTAGGGTAGATCGTGTCGTATCATGTGATCGAACGTCGGACCTACCTATGAATATGTTTTATCATCTTATTCTGTTTATCTCGTTGAGTGTGGCGCAACTGGAGACGCACCAGGAATACCCGTTGTACTCTGTATATATGTGCGGTGACATTTGCATATGATTCGGTGTGTATTATTATGTATGAAACATGGTTATTCTAGTTATTGGGTGTATCCGTTGTGAATTTATTTCGAGTCTAGATAGGATAGAAATAGGCAGAATCTAGGCAGTGGTAGTGGTAGAGTAGCAAATAGAAACCCCAAACCAGGTTGTTCCCTAATAAGGACGAACCTGGAGGGGAATGCAAGCATAGGAAGATGGTAGCAAAATAGTGTTTGTGTGAACAGAGTGTAACACAAGATGGATCCCTTGACATCCCTTGACACTGGATGCCACCAGCCGGATTTGGGTCCAAATAAGCTGAGGCGATGTCACACAGTGTCAAAACATGCACCTTCTCAAAAATTTTGTCGAGCCAAAAAATCCAAGTGCCTCAAAGCAGACATACCAACCACACTCACTCTTACCACTCAAGATCTCAAGGCAAGGAAACCAACCACTCTACCGCTCAAGAGTACTCTCAAGGCAAAGAAATCAATCATGCGTTTTGCTATTTTGCTGGGAAGACGAAAGAAGGCATGGATTGTGGAAAAGCGGGGCAAGCATCAATCTGCGAACAACAAGGAGCTCGAGACACAAAGACAACGAACGTCAACAGTTGCTACTGCAAATAAAATTGACAACGTACCAGATGTATTCTTGTGTCCCATCTCGGGTGAAATCATGACGGCTCCCTACTCTCTAGCATGTGGACACGCTTTTCAGAGAGATGCAATCGAAGAGTGGTTCAAACAGACCCCCCTGCCCCCCCTCCTCCTTCCGCGCGTCCGCCTGCAAAAAAAACTATTAATATTTCTGAATTTGTGGTTTCTGATTTTACAGAAAATGCTGATGTATTAATAGCACTTATTGCAGTGGTGTGCTACAGCACTAAGATATGACTAGGTACATTCAAGCGTCAAACTCAATCATCCTGCGCAGAAATACCTTTCCTGTATTCTTGACCAGCTCCCACTCCACATATACTAGATATACAATACATATGTAGGATCTTATGTAAAATGTAAGGACTGATGTATGCGTGTGTTGTTGTATGCTCTTTTCCAGCTCAATGTTGCAGCTCAACTTCGGGATACAATAATTGCTCACCTTCAGTATCTTGCAAAGGAATCGGCTGAACGTGAATCGGCTGTGATGAAAGCGCTCGAAGATGCCACTGATACCGCCTCGGATAGTGAGTCATCTTTGATAAGCAGCAGCTCCACAAGCATTCTAGACTCAAGCCGATCTGATCGATCTGATTCCCTCTCCAGCTTAGCCGACACGAGCGATGTTGAGCAGGACAAAGAAACACCCCAGCGAACCAAAGGTAGGAAAGCTGTTAATAATGGAATGTACCTGGGTGATATTGCCAACGGGAAGGCCAACGGCTACGGCACTCTTCGCAGAACTGCGGACGACCGTTTGGAGGAATATGAAGGCGAGTGGTTAGATGACCTATGTCATGGATTTGGAGTCTTCACACAAAGGGTTATTCCCTTGCATGTTCTACCTAAATCCTATTTTCCGTTTCGTTTTCATATGCTATTTTGCTGATAGTTTTAAAATGTATCTACAGAGATGCTAATTTGCTGATACTAGAATGGTGGTCAGTTCATCAGCCAGCAACAAGGGACATGGGCCAACGGGAAGTTGGAGGGAGAGGGAGTCATGATCTGGACCGACGGTTTGGAATTCCGCGGTGGTTTTCACAAAAGCAACAAGCATGGTCATGGATGCTACACCTGGCCAGATGGCAACTATGAGGGACTTTTCAATAACGATGAACCAGAGGGTGCCTGGACTTTCACGTCTCCGTCAGGTATCGACGTGCAAGGGCCTTTTGACGAGGACTGTCTTCAAAGAAAATCTTGGTACGCTCGGTTGGAAGACATAGGTGGTGATTTACCCACCGTCGTAGAAGAACCAAGCCGAGCCTCCACTAGGAGTTCAGAAGAAAGCTAGAAGAAGTTGCACCCATACAATCAAGTTTCGCAAATAATCCTGTCAAATTCATTCCAGTGGGCTTGAAGCGAAGCCCTCTGAGTTTTCTGTGCAAGCTTTTGATCATAATCGGATACACCGTTGCATTTGTAAATATGGCGAGTTGTTGTTGACAGTCATTTCGTCTTCAGATTCAAGGATACTTCTCTGCATAATCGCAAGGTTGTTTGAATCCAGCACTGCAAAGTTGCTCCAGTCCGGACAGTGCATGACTGACTTTCAACAGTTACAAAGCTTCCCAAACGACGCACGGGACAACTTCTTCACCCAAAGTCATGTGAGAAAGACACTATTCAGACGCTACTCAGTGACAGTGGGTCACTCAACCTCCGCGGTGTTCGGCGGTTATAACTGAATTTATTGTCATCCTTGTAAAATTCACTTAAGTATTTTTTTAACCCTCAACAAACTTACTAAGTCAGTACTGATACTAGCTTTTTCCTTTCTCTCTCTCTCTCTCACTCTCTCTCTCTCTCTTCTTACTCCCTCTTTGCACTGATTCTCTCTCTCTCTTTCTCTCTCTCTCTCTCTCTTCTTACTCCCTCTTTGCACTGATTGTCCACATTAATTTTATAGTATTTTTCTTTTTCTTCTTAATGTTTACCTCTTAATTGGCTCTTCCATTTATCTCTTCCTCTTCCCGCTCAGCTCTATGATTTTTTTTTTCAAACGCTTCATTTTGCACTATAGTACCCCAGATGATGTCCTTGATAAAAAATATTTCTCAATATTACTAGGATATCATCTTCACTATGATATTTACGCAAACACTTTTAAAAATACAATACTTGCCACTTGTAGGAATAATATACTATATACAATCATGCATACCGGTAAACCGGACTCACTAGCTATTTACGTGGAAGTTCCCAACAACCGAAGATACTCTAATGACAATAACTTATTCACTTGAAATGGAAATGGGCTCAGATATATATATATATAATATATATTATATATTACATATTATATATTTTACCGAAACACTTTTAATAATATTAATATTAATACAATATTTGCCACTTGTAGGAATAAGTGGGGCAAGCGTAAGAGTAAAATGGAAGCCCCGTGGTATATATCAAGAGATATATATTAATACAAAACTGGAAAAGTGAAGCCTGATGGTTAAAAAAAAAAAAAAAAAGAAAGAAAGAAGAAAAAAAAAGAAAGAAAGAGAAAAAAAGAATTTTTTTTGAAAAAAACACTTCACTTTTCCACTTTTGTATCTCTTGGTACCACTTCCATTTACTGCTCTTACTGGTGCTTCCCACTTATGAGTTCAAGTTCCTACAAGTTGCAAGCATTGTACTGGCCCTCATTATCAGTAAAAGTGCGCGACTATTCTAGTATTAATAACTTAATAACAATATTGTAGGCATCACCCCCCGGATAGCCTGAAAGTTTTGCCGGTTCTGGTCTAAAAGAATATGATATCAAGTTATTGACTCATGATGCTTCTTCAAAAGTTAATACAACCAATTCAATCCACTCCGCTAGTAACTCAACTTATGATCCTCTGCTCTTATATAAATAAGGATCAAAGATGATGGAAAATGTGGGACTCGGACTAGCGGAGCCAAAAACAACCAAGGCAAACACCAGCCAATTCCCGTGGTCCGGCCTAACGAAAATATATTTCGGTCTAAAAGTGCCAGTAACGGTCACTAATAGTAATATTATCGTTTGTAGGCATCACCACCGGGAACTATAATCTTAATTAATAGTTAAGGACCGGCCGTATCAGAGTAATGGTGTTGGTAGACTCGCCATTACTTACGATCCGGCCAGTCATGTTACGCGGCGTGTTCTGTTGGCGCCTTTTCTTATTAAAGCTGTAGTACTGCTGTGTGTGTAGTGTAGCTATCATAGGCAATTATATTAATAATAGTGGTCTAACAGGTTATCGAGCCTTGATTAGCGAACTCTGCGTTAGCAGCTTTAATCAGTTGCACAAAGTCTGGAAGGAGAGGCATTAAGCCTTCAACAGATAAGTGCAAGGGTCGACGTGCAGCAGGCAGTCGACAACATGTCGTGGGTTGGCTGAAGGCACCCACCTCAAACGTGTCTTGCGGCTAGACAGCATAGCACAGACACACCAAACTGCTTCATGCCTAATAATTATTTCCCCATTTCTACCTAACCGTAGGAATTTATTGATAGTTGAGACTAACTCCTATCTTCCGCACTTTGGTCCAGAACATGGCTTACTCCATGTTTGGGACGTCGTTACACAAAGGGTTCAAAGTGGATCCCCCACCATTTAATAGCAAAGACCCAGACTGGGATAACTGGGAGTACGGGTTTCTTGCTGCATTGGCTATCCATGACACACTAGGAATAGGGGGGCTACCTCCCCACAGATGACACCCTTTGTTCTTACAGGCAAAACAGGTAAACTCTTTTATGATCCCCCCGATACTCCACCTGATGAACCATTCCTCTCACCTACCACAGATAGTGAGGATGAGGGTCAGGACCAGAGAAGAAGAGACCTGTTGCAGTCAAAAAGGAACGCAGTAGCTCCTCCTCGCGCTACTAGTAGTTCTTCCTCCATTCATACATTCATGTGCATCATTATCGTTGCCTGCAACATAACATGCGTGAGTAGTATGAGTGAGCGGGATATTTCGCTGATCCCGTTTCATGATTAAGTCCACAATTGATAATTTGGATATTGCTGTCTTCGCTTTTATTCCATCCTTAGCGTGAATTTATCGAGCAAGTAGTCCGTTTGATCCTTCGGTAGGTATTTAGTCAATACGTCTGCTATTTGTTCGCTGGTGGTTACTTTCCGGAACTTGACGATTCCGCTACTCTCAAGTTCGTTTAAATAATGTTCCTCTACTAGCAGATGCTTAGTCAGCGGTCCCGAAAGTCCTCGTTGCGCTGCGAGAATTGTATGTGCGTTATCATCGAAAACATCTACGCGATTATTTTGCGCTAATCCGATCTCTAGCAAAATATTTTTGACCGCCATCATTTGCCGGAGAGCTTCGTTAGCCGCAATAATTTCCGCGTCATTTAACGACAACGCAACTTTAGTTTGCCGCTTAGATAGCCAAGCCAGGGGACTTCTGCCGACTAATACATCGTAATCGGTTCTGGATTTTCCCGTTTTAATAATGCCTTATGCGCTGCATCCGGATATACGGAAATTTGTTCAACCAACCCGGTTCTTGTACCCGATTTGAATCGCAAACCTCGTAGACTTTTCAGGTATCGGATGCACTTGCCTAGGCGTGCATATGCTACTCCCACGTCAACTGTTTGTAACACGCTGGCTGCGTTTACAGCTTCGTCGATGTCCGGTCTCGTCATTTTGGCCAAAAACAACAAACTCCCAACTATCTGGGGAATGGAAAAGTGCCTGAGTCTGGCTGAGGCGCGCATAGGGGCTGGGTCGACTTTAGTACCTGGGGTAGCGCTAGGCTTGCTGTCTGCATACCCGAAGAACTTAATTACCTATTTAGCGTAAGTTCTTTGATGTACTACTATCTCTCCGTCTCGCTGCTCAATTTCCATGCCTTTAAACTCCCTGGCTAGGCCTAGGCGTTTGATGGGAAACCGCTTCTCCAGGCTATCGCAAAATTTGGAGTAAGCGCGTTCATCGGGGGCTATGAAATGAGATCGTCTACGTGAAACAAACCGATAAAGGCCTTACTCACGTGTACTCCCTTTTGTATGAACATGCACGGGTCTGCTTTCAAAGGTTCGAATCCTAGTTCTCTCAACAGCTCAGCGAGGGGGCTCCGTACAGGGCTTTGGTGATTTTTAGGAACATGCCTTCCTTGCCTTTCTCTGCAACTCCCGGAGGGGCTCGGGCATATACCGGGTCCTTCATCAATGCATTGAGATATGCGTTTTTGAAGTTTTGTTCCCTAAGCTTACCGCTAACTTGAATAGCAATAAGACGGACCTATGATTCGCGCAAGGAACATAAAGCTGATCCGGGTTATAGCTTATACCAGGTCTAACTGATCTCCTCTCAAGGATAGTCTAGACTTGACGAATTTAACTCCCTTGTCGTCTATCTTGACTTTATGAACCCATAATAAACCCACGGGCTTCACGCCGGCTTGTTTGACCTCTTCGGCTGATACCCATTCGTAAGTTTCGAACTCCCTTAAAGCTTTTAGTTCGCTGTCAATGCCTTGTTGCAAGTCTTTTAGCGTCATACCTTTCTTCTACTAAGTCAGTGGGTAGATGAATGTAAAATAGCCAGTCGCTTGCCTCTTCTTGAGTAATACAGTCATCCATGTCTATTATTAATTATGCGATCGTTCATTAGTTTAACGTAATGAGTGGATGTTTTCGACAAGTCTGTCTGTGTTTTCGTTCTTTTGCCGTGGATTATGTTCGCAGTTGAGATGTTATCACTCTGCTCCCATTTAATCCTTTCGGTGGGGGCTGTCCTTCCACGTACTGATGAGTGTCAGTGTGGTAAGCATCTGGGGCGGTGAAATCAGAATTTTTTGGGGTACGGCCTATGCTAACTTGTTTGTCTGACTCGTCATGCATGCTTTGTTCGAAGCTTAGCTCGTCTTGTCTGATTTACTGTGATGTGGCTGTTCGGTCTCATGAGTTGGCGAATCTGTTATCACTGTTTTTTCATGAGTGGGGACTATGGTGTGTGGGTGATCATCGTCGTCAATGTCCTGTGCGTTTGTCGATGATGCTGGAGTGCCTGCTGTTAGACTACCTATCTCGCTGGTGTCTGCATGCGTTGTGTTTTCGGTGAAGCTATCTATCTCTCGCTCCCCCTCAGATTCGTCACTCCATGCTATCTCTGACGTATTGCCTGTTAATGGGCCTACTTTACGCGGATTGAATCGGGCATTTCTGACTCCTGGTATCACTCTTTTATCATCCCAAACGCGATACAGCTCTATATGTATGTCGTACCCTACTAGAGTAACAACCTTGCCGGGCATAGCTCCCTTGCCGTCTTTCTTACCTATGTGCATTACTCCTCTGCTACCTATGGGCTTGAAATGGTGCATCGGGGGCTTTCTACCGAACAATTGTTCGTAAGGGGACATACCCTTTCTAGGACCAGTAGTAGCCGGAAGGATATTCCACAAAGTGGAAGCCGCATGTTCCATTTCATCCCAAAAGTTGGGTGAAACCCTGCGTGTATACGCATTGCGCGGGCGGGTCCTCCGGTTGTCTGGTTCATCCGTTCAGCTATGGGGTTACCATCTTTGTCTCCCGTAGCTGCATCTTTCCATATTATGCCCGGGTATTCTCGTTTCACCTCATTGGGTGCCGTGAATTCCTGGTCACAACGGATTTCCTTAGTCCTATTGCCTGTCTGTGTTTCGAAGAAATTGATGGCCTTTCTTAGCTTAGACAAGCTATGAACTCATTCTTGTGCGCGAGATAAAAGTCAAGTGTGTACCCAGAAAAATCGTCGGTCACCGAGAATTAGTATCTCTTTCTTGTTCTTGACATCGTGCGCCATGCTCCCTGCGTATCTACATGTAGAATTTCTGCAGTGTTTGAGGCTCTACGAATGTGATTGGCAGCAAATCTAGGCAAAACTTTGAATTGCTGATCATGCACGGTTCGCATAGGGCACATTCTTCCTTTGCGCTTTCCAGTGTCCCTTTTGGACTCACTATCCTATAGCCGGCCGCGTCTGCGAAAGCTGCGGCTTTCGGATAACCGAAATGTCCTATACTGTGGTGCAAGATATCTATATCTATTGGCCTACGTTTGTCAGTCCTGCTGGGGTACTTGACGTACAGTATTGCTTCGCTATGACTATCCCTGTTTCTATCATTGCTATTTGTGTCTGTGTCGTGATGTGGAGTAGTTCTATCGCTATCCCTATCTTTGTTCTTGTGGGGGCTTCCCTCCCCATTCACCCCAA
>WBZZ01003768.1:0-46998 GCA_019918135.1 Paulinella micropora | reverse complement strand
CATTGACATGCTGGTGGAGCTCGGTAAAGATGATGAGCCGGACACGGTCACGTATGAAAAAGACGGCCTAGATGATGTCTCGAGAACACTTGGAGGAGGACAGAGAACCCCTCAAGCAACATAAGAAGATTGTCTGATGAAGATTTTCAAGAGGCGGCGCGGAAAATATTGGAAGAAGAGTAGGCACGGAGAAGGAGAAGGAGCTTTTAAAAGCCAAATTAGAGGCGAACAAGGAAATTTTTGACCCTCCACATGCAGGTGGTGTCAAGCCTGAAGATTTCACTGCGGTTATTTACAAAATACCGGGTGCGGAGCCGTCACCGGCACCACGAAGGGCGAATTTGAGTATACATGAGGCGAAGATAGCGGAGGAGCTAGCAAGACAGCTGCTCAATGAGGACTTTATTGAGAGATCAACATCCTCAATAGTCTCACAACCGAGAATAGTGCCGAAGCCAGGAGGAGAATGGCGCCTGACAGTTAACTATGCTCGTGTTAACAAGGTGCTGGAGGAAGAGAGAAATCCTCTCCCGACATTAAAAGAAGGAAGGAGAGTACTGCGGAATGCAAAATTCTATTCGGTCATTGACCTTAAGAATGGCTTCTGGCAGATACCACTGGAGGAAAAGTCCAGATGGCTGACGGCGTTTGTGGTGGGTATGGAAATATATCAATGGAAAGTGCTTCCGATGGGCCTCAAGCAAGCCCCAGGACTTTTCCAGAAGGCGATGCAGAAGATGTTGAGCAGTCAGTACGATGATTTGTCTGACGGTGGCTTTATGAGAAGGCGGGGACAGAAGGCGGGAGAATATGCATTTTGCTATATCGATGACATTATCGTATACTCTAACACAATGGAGGAGCATATCGATCATTTGTCCGATATATTCAGGCGCATCGGAGCTTTTGGCCTGAAGTGCAATCTAAAGAAGTGTCAACTTGCCAAGACGAGTGTGACATACTTAGGGTACGAGATCTCCCATAATCGAGTCTCGATATCCAAAGAGAAGAGGGAGGAGATTATGAATCGACCGATACCGAAGAACCGCACTGAATTGCACTCATTCCTTGCGATGGCGCAATACCATAGCCAGTTTATACCCGATTGGGGTGCAACACGGGCTAAAGTGGAGAAAATGATAGATTTTGGAGACTTTGAGAAGTGGGACGAAGAGGCTTTGCAAGCGTTTCATGCGCTCAAAGATCTCATTTACAAAGACCCGAAAGACGGAGGACTGGTGTTAACGATGCCCGACTTTACAAAACAATTCGTAGTCGATACAGACGCATCTAAGTTTGCGATTGGGGCTGTATTACAACAAGAGGATGAGGAGAAGAAATTACGCCCAATCATGTTTATTAGTAGGAAGTTGTGCGCGGCGGAGAGAAACTATTGCACAAGGCAAAGAGAGGCGTTGGCGGTAGTATGGGCCCTCAAGAGGCTCAGAGAGTATTTGTGGGGAGGACCTCAATTTACTGTCAGAACTGATCATCATAACCTGTTATGGTTGATGAATCATGAACAGACGGGACGGCTGGCGCGGTGGCAAGCGTTCTTGTCTTGTTTCGATTTTACAATGGTCCATCTACCGGGAAAGCGAAATGTGGTCGCTGATAGCCTCTCTAGGCTAGAGTTTAACTCAGAAGTATCGGCGTTGGTGTCCACGGTGGAGATGGAAGACTTGTCCACTGACAAGGTGTATGAGGTCAGCCACATTGAGGCGATGGAGATGGCGAGTGGAGTCCGATATGACCGCACAGGTCTACGGTACAGTCCACAAGGCCCGGATCACGGGATATGTTGTGAGCTACATACCCAGGAGGACGCTGAGTGGTCCTATGAGGTATATGAGAATGCGAAGGCGAACATAAGAGAGGAAGAGGAGACGCAGGAAGTTTATGCGGAGCCTCCTCAAGAGCGGAGAAGTGACCTAGACGATGACCCGGAAAGAATCGGGGTACGGCTAGAAGATGGTACTATCCATAAAGCCTCGCCTACCGCATGGAGGCAACAACAGGCTCAAGATCCGGAGTTTAAAGAACTGATACAGTTATATCAGAACCCGGATGAGCTACGGATGACGAAAGCGATCAAAGATCAGATGAAGGAGATGGGATGGAGAGATGGTCTACTGTGGTACAAGGGCCTTCACGGTCGCTATGCGTCACAGCCGGACAAATGGACCCTTTGGGTACCGGAGAGTCTGAGACGATTTATATTTGTCGCAGCCCACAATTGCCCACTTTTGGCGCATCCGGGTCGACAACGAACTCATATGTTCGTAGCGAGGCGATTCTGGTGGAAGAAGATGAAGGAGGAGATAGATCAGGCGGTGGATGCATGCATCCCGTGCAAGATAAACAAAACACCACTGAAGGCAAATTTCGGCCTGATTGGCGAATTTCCTCTTCATGCGGTGATGTTTGAGTTTATACACATTGATCATGTGGGACCTTTCCCAGAATCGAAGGATGGTTACAAATACCTCCTTACGGCTATTGACAGAGCCACCAACTATGTGTGGATCATCCCTGTCAAAGACGTTACCGGCAAGACGACGGCCGAGGCGCTGATCGATAGGATCATCTCACAGATCGGAGTACCAAGAAAGATATGTTCTGATCGAGGCTCGGACTTTAATAACGAGGTCATCGACAAACTATCTAAGTATTACGGGATGAACTGGCAATATGTTACTGCCTATAACCCGCGAGCAAATGGGAAAATCGAGCGGGTACACAGACCCCTCAAAGCCTCGCTAAAGATGTATTGCACGAAGAAGGAGAATCAAAGAGCATGGGTCGAGGCAGCACCATCATTTGCGTTTGCAATGAACTGTCTACCCTCTACGGCGTTAGGAGGCTCGAAGAGCTCAATCTCGCCATATCAGTTAGTATATGGGCGTGAGCCTGATATCCCGACTTCGCTCCTTCACCCAAAAGACACTTGGGCGGATGCGGATGAGTTGTTTGGGATGAGACTTAGAGTGAAGATGGAGGCGGAACAAATAGTCAGGGCGCATAGAGAGGCGGAGCGCCGAAAGACTGATGCTGAAGGGGTGCGACAAGCGCACTTGGATCAGATCAAGTTCCAGGTCGGGGATATTGTACTATTGTACCATCCTCAAGTCCCGAAGGGAGTCAGCTCTAAGCTGTTCACTCACTGGAAAGGACCTTATCAGATTATGGAACAGACGGGACCTCTGAATTACAAGATCAGGGGTAGAGGGAAGGTGCAAATTGTGAATGTAAGAAGGCTGATTAAGTATGATCCCTTCTTACTGGAAGATGAATCCGTTGAGGAGGCGTTAAAACGGATGAAGGATGATTTCAAAGAGGTGCCGCCCATCCACAAGGAGGCTGGCATAGACCAAGACGATGCTTATCGGGCACCGATAGCTGAGAAGGAGGAGAGTGAGGTGGACAGCAAGGAGAAGACTGACCGCATAAGCGCGGTGGGGACTCAGTCCAAGTCTCCGCGAGAGCATAGCGGAAAGAAGGAGAAGATCACAGAGGCGCAGCTAAGGAGAGCGCGGAATGATCTTATCAACGACCAACCGAGGAAGGCGATGAGGTCGATGAGATCAAAGGACGTCCACCAGGAGGAGGAGGGGACGGACACTGACCCAAACGCGGGCAACGTTGAGATTGTCCATGAGCGATGGAAGGAAGGCGATGCGATAGCAACCATCGCATGGGTGAAAAATGTTTTCTATCTGATGAGACCAGCGGAACAACATGTCGCTGATGACACTCTCTCAGACTTATACTTGATGCGGGTCGTGGCGGTCCCACGACAGATGCGTGTCACACGGACACTCAAAATATCATCAGCCGCAAAGATAGTACAACCGATACTCCAGTTCTGGAGAAGTATGGACCCGGTTGAGGATCCAAAGGCAAGACATTATCTGCCAGTATATAAAGACGCAAAAAGTCTCGAGACATGGGATGATACAATTACTCCCAGAGACAAGGATTACACTGCGTGGACCATTCAGACACTGCCAAGAGGAGTGCTTGATGTCCCTTTTGAATTATCGTTGGGCGGAATCCCTAATAAGATCTGGGACATTCTCGAACAGTCAAAGTTCGATCTGACTTTTGTTGGTGGTCCTCCACCAGGCAAAGAAATCCGCGCCAGACGACGAAGGCAGTGACAAAGAAACTATTTTTCTTTATGCGTCTCAAATAAACTGATTGATTGCCCACGGCGTATCATGATTTGATCATGCATCATCAGTTATCAATATGAATATTAAAAAGACTCAGTGATATAACTTGGCATTCGATCGCAACATACGAGTGCGAAAGGTCGATCGACGATGATACTACACCGTATACGGGGATCGCTAGTGTATTGAGCGATGGTGTTCCCGGGTATGACCCTTTCCAAGTCCTGGGATGATGTTCTCGAAAATGAAATGTTCTCTGAAACTTTCATTAAATTATTTTTTACGATAGATTATATACTGTCGTACCTGAGCACGGTCAATCTCTACTTGTGTCGGTATATCGCAGGGTCGGGTACATACACCTCGACTTCGGATATAGCTATTAGGACTGGCCCCCTAATACTACATCATAGGATATCCGCCTTATACAAGGGTATGTCATTAAAAAAGACAATGTACTTACGATCTCCCTGTGAATAATAATAATAATAATGATAATGATAAGAAGAAGAAGGAGATCAAAGGGGGAATCGTACTACAACACCACGTTGCTTGTATTTTTTTTATTAATTGTACGTTTGTTCTTGACATACTGCCGAAAAAGAAAAAAAAAAGAAAAAAAAAGAAATTGAGGGGAAGGAGTTCAAAATTTACAAGAAAGGCTAGAGAATCCGCTTTGACGTGCCGTATGAGGATATATTTATCGTCTTTTAGCGTCTATCCGTGGGTCGATGCGCTGTGTGGCATGACTCCATAGCGCATACTATTTGCAGAAAGAAATCAGAAGGTGTATGACGAAAATGCTATTTCCGTCATAAAATCGGGAGGGGGTACTGTAGGCATCACCCCCCGGATAGCCGGTAAAAAATACCGTTTCCTGGTGACAGGTGCACCAGCTTGTTTTTCAGTATTATTTGTCCGGATTGGACCTGATGCCATTTTATTCCTGGTCTGTTGCCGTTTTCCTTTTTGGCTTCACTGAGCTAATACAACGAGACATCATTCTCATTCTTGAGGACTGTGTTTGGTTGTATTACCGACTTTTTACGAGCTATCGTTGGGGGCATTACAATAGGAGTAGCAAAGCAAGACATATGAAATCAAAAATTCACACAGCTTCGCCCGTCCTGGCCGCCCAGCCCTAATTATCATCTATACACAGGCGAGCCCCCTATATATAGGACACAAGCGGGCAGACAATGGCAGAGACTACAAAATTTGAATGCGATTGCGGTTCCATAATTAATGTCTCGGGAATACGAAGACATTTACAAACAAAAAAACACAAAGACTTTATTGAAGAAGAAAAAGAACTTATGCGAAGTTGGCAAGCGACTAAGCACATTCCAATTGGAGAAAATACAATCGGAGAAAAACAAGAAATTGTTGAAAAATCAGAAATTGGTAAAAAACAAAAAATGATAGAAGATTTTAAAAAATCAGGTATTGAAACATTTATTATTACTGGCGATGAAATCAGAGCTGGGCTTTGGAAAAATCTTAACCCTAAATCAGCAAAAACTGGTGAAGGTGTAATAGAATGGTTGAAAAGGGAAAAAAGGGAAAGAGAAGCCACGCCCGCCCCGCCAGCACCGCCCGCCCCGCCCTAATTTCCATCTAAACATTGGGCCCCCCGTATATATAGACACGGGGAGCACACGGCGGACCACGGCGGGGGCAGACGATTGAGATAATTATTTAATTTCCAAAAAAAATTTGTTAACCAATATATACAATGGAGACACACACTTACAACGGTAAGACGTATAGGTTGGACAAATTTAGGGAACAAAAAATTAATTATGAAATCAAAACTGTTAGGGGTCAAGATGTGCTGTATATAATACCGAAGACTAGAAAGTATAAGGTGGATACAACAACGGCCCAAAATTACTTGAACCGAGTAAGAGGTGCTGTTTACTTTGAGGAACAGAAACAAGGTATTCCAGTAGCACCACCATTACCGCCTCAGTTTGAAGCGAAAGTGAGAGAAAGAAAAGAAAGGGTGAAAGACCTAATGCGGTATGCTAACTACGAAATGAAACACGTTGACAGAAAGAAACACATTCTGGGTGTTAATGAAAGCCAGTATTGGGTTAGGCTTACTGGCAACTTCACTTCTTTCAGTATGAATGATATTCTACAGTTTATTGAGATAATCCTGAACGACTTTATCAAAAGACAGAAACAGGGAAGTATGGTTAGTGTAAGCATCAAGTTTGTAGATTACTATGGAGCAGTATCTACAAAGTTGAAAAAGCTTAACGAGATTTCTGTTAGCGATGTTTTGGAAAGATTGTCAGCATTATTTCAAATCAACGAAAGCCTTTATACAGATGAAAAGGGTTCTAATATGGATAAATTTAGATTCGTTTTGAAATCTGTTGAAATGCCAACGGGCGGAACGAGGCTTCAAGTAATTAATAAATTGGATGTATATAAAGAGAGAGGAGTAATTCAAATTAATAATACAGACAACATATGCTTAGCCAGAGCAATTGTTGTAGTAAAAGCAAAAATTGAAAAACATAAAAAATACAAGACAATAATGATGGGACGAAAAATACAGGAGGAGATGGCTTTGAAACTACACGAAGAAGCGAAAGTCATTCAGGATGTGTGCGGTATTCCTGAAATTAATACATTTGCTATCCACATTAAATACAATCTGGTTATTGTTGAATTTCCTGACAAGATTGTTTATAAGACAGATTTACTTGATGAGGCAGGCGAGCGACTTACGAACCTTTACATACTTAAGACAGAGAACCACTACGATGCCATAACCAATATGAAGTCTATGGTAAGTAAAAAGAATTTCTGTGAGTTATGTTTAAGGGGCTATATGGAAAGGCACACTTGCGAATCTAAATGTAATATCTGCGAAACCAAAGACTGTAAGGGTATCAACGATAAAAGCAATTGGACTGATTGCTATTCGTGTAATAGAAAGTTTCCAAATACTGTATGTTTCAACAATCACAAGAAGACGAACTGCGATATCAAATCTAAATGTCTTTCGTGCGGACTTAATTACAGGAAGAAAGACAAACACAAGTGCGGATATGCGAAATGCCGTAATTGTAAGGAACTGAAACCACTTGAACACCAATGCGAAATCGTGAAGAAAGACATATTACCTTTTTCAGAGAAATACATATTCTTTGACTTTGAAGCGACACAGGATACTGGCGAGCACATTGTTAATCATTCGGAAAGTCAGTATTACGATGCGAAGGAACCACCAGTTATCCATAAGAACATTGATGATTTCTGTAAGTGGGCTTTTGAATCTAAGCACAACGGCTTTACATTCATTGCTCATAACAGTCGTGGTTATGACTGCCAGTTTATTCTTAAATGGTTGGTTGATAACGGACAGGCACCATTCGTCATTTATCAGGGAGGTAAGATAATGATGATGACTTTGAAGAAATACCGTTTCATTGATAGTCTCAGTTTTCTGACTATGCCTCTGGCCGATTTTCCTAAGACATTCGGATTGAACGAACTTAAAAAGGGCTTCTTCCCTCACTTCTTCAATACGGACAAGAACAAAAATTATGTTGGTGTAATGCCTCATAAAAAGCACTACGGCTACGACACTATGAAAGATAAGAAAAGAGCGGAATTCTTAGAATGGTATGAAAGCCAAAGAAATAGCACATTTGATATGCAGAAGGAAATCGCGGAATACTGTCATAGCGATGTTGATATATTGAGAAGGGGATGTATGGATTTTAGAAAGCAGTTTCTAGAATTCGGTATTGACCCTTTTCAATATACAACTATTGCGAGTTGTGTTATGGCTTTGTATCGGGCTAAGTTTATGCCAGAGAATTCAATTGCTGTGTTGAAGGCGGAAAAGCAAAACAGGATTACCTCTCGGGCTTGTGTTGAATGGATAGCTTACAGAAGCAGGTTAGACAAGACGGATATCAAACACGCATTCAATGGCGGTGAAAAGATGTTTCGTATTGGCGACTCAACTATTTATGTAGACGGTTGGGATGAAAAGACGAAAACCGCTTATGAATTTCACGGATGTCTCTGGCACGGATGTCCAAAGTGCTTCAATGGTAATACAATTAACACCAAGAAGAACAAGACGATGGGCGAACTATACAAGGCAACAATTAGACGAGAAAAAGAACTAAGCAAACAAGTCAGCAAACTAGTAATTATCTGGGAATGTGAATGGAGATTAATGAAAACAAGTGAAAGCCTAGCGGAAGATACTAATGAACGACTTACCGAACAAGAAGGGCTGAACCCGCGAGAGGCGATGTTTGGAGGTAGAACGGATGCTCTAACATTGTATTGGAAGTCTAGGCACGACAACGAATACGCGAAATACGTTGACATATGCTCTCTGTATCCGACCGTTATGTTTTACGACCTTTACCCTAGCGGACACCACGAAATCATACGGCCTAATAATGATGATGACCGAAAAGATATGAAAAACAAAATCATAAACAGAGAATATTTCGGAGTGTCTAAGGTTAAGATGCTACCGCCGAGAAAATTACTACACCCCGTTTTACCTAAGGCGGATAGAGGTAAGCTTGTGTATTACTTATGCGACAAGTGCGGAATGACTGAACAGAAAACCGAATGTAAGCACACCGATAACGAGCGAGCAATAACTGGCACTTGGGCGACACCCGAAATCTACAAGGCCTTAGACAAAGGCTACAAGCTAATTAAGGTATATGAGGTATGGCACTGGAAGGAGCAGAGCAGTAGCCTTTTCAAAGATTACATAAAAACATTCTTAAAGGTTAAACAAGAGTCAAGCGGATATCCTGATGGTTGTATTACACAGGAACAAAAAAGAAACTACATTGACAGTATGGAAGTCAAGATGGATATTAAGATGGACGAAAATAAGATAGAAGAAAACCCAGGACGGCGAGCTGTTGCTAAGTTGTGCTTAAACTCGTTGTGGGGCAAGTTTGGTGAAAAGCAAAACAAAACTCAAAACAAAATGATTAAAGATAAAGATACCTTATACAAGTTAATGAACGATAAGTCAGTTGATAACATAAACATAAACATTATTAACGACAAAATAATAGAAGCGAGTTATGACCTTAAACAAGATGCGGCAAGCGACCCCGTAAAAACAAATATTGTAGTTGCTTTATTTACGACCTGCCACGCGAGGATTAGACTATAGTTGCGGACTTGGAATTAAAAACAACGACCTTATTGAGAACGGCAAGAATGAATTGTTAGAGTTGCTTAAATCTCAGGAAGAGAAATTGATTGCTAAACGAATTGAAAAATCTGGTAAAGTTGTTATTGTAGAAAACAGCAAGATAACAAGAGACAAGCAACAGAAAAAAATAACGAGTGAATACTTAGAAAAAATATTCAGCTTTACTTACACCAAAAGAAATATTATAGGTATTGTAGACAATGCGATTGAAACAAGACCGTTTGGGTATTAAATGAAAAAGCAATAAAAAGAAAAATTTATTTTTTTGCCTTTTTGCCTTTGCCCCTGAAACTTCTAATAGTATGAGCACCCCTCGTCGGCTTCACTAGCTTAGTATTTACAGCCGTAGCACCTAACAATGAAACAGGGTCAAATGCTGTTCGGTAGTTCGTCGTTAGCTTCGCAGTCTTTGCCCTTTTACCTTTTGGATTTACTTTCACAGCCACTCTGTCAATAACTCCTTCAATGAGGTCTCTTGTGCTACTGCCTTTATTGTATGTGGTCGCCCTTACCCCAGTCTGTCGGCTTAAATCTTTTGCTATCGTGCCACCTAACGAATGACCCGTCAGCTCTACATTATCCTTACCATATTTCTTTATGACTTCATTAACCAGCTTCTGCTCTTCTTTGTATCTCGGTGTTCTTTTTAATACTCCCTTTACTAATGCGACATCTGTGAGTAAGTCTCGCTTTTCTACTGAGCCTCTAAATGCTACAATCGCCTTACCATCTTTTTCATACACCGTTGATTTTTCTTTGCTAGCAACTGGCTTCCATCCGTCAGCACCTTTTCGTTCTGATGAAGACAAATAGACATCCTCTGACAAATCCGCATTGCCTCCCTTCTGCCGTTTCCATTCCTTGCCCGCCTTTTTCAATGCTTCACCATAGGTTATACCGTGTTTAGCAGAGTAAGCCTTTACGAAGGCAATCCATTGAGACATAGCACCTCCACGGGTTTTGGTGAAGCACGGTTCTATATTATTAATTATTTATTTTTTATTTTTTTTATACTGCCAACTATATACACCCTACTATGTCCGCCCTTACAAGACTGTGCGAGAAGTTCCAACAACTTTCCATCGAAAGCGAAAATAAATCGTTTTCTCTCGCCGACGTTCAAAAGGTAATCCACGACGAAATAAAAGCGATTGAAGAAATGAGAAATGCTCAACCAAAAGACACATTTCATTTCGGGAAATACAAAGGTAAAAAAATAGAAGACATCGCCAAGATTGATAAGCCGTATATTGAATGGTTAGTTCGTCAGCCGTGGTGTAGTAATAAAGACGAATTGAAAAAGTATTTGTAGGGACAAGCCCCTACGACCCCTGATTATTTATGATTATAATAAATAAATTTTATATAATATACGATGAGTGAAGCCGAAGCAAAAAAAGAAATTCCCGACGAAGAGGAAGAAGCCGTTCTACAATATGGAAAATATAAAAAAATGAAAATTGAAGATGTTGCCAAGATTGACAAAGAATATCTTGAATGGCTAGTTCAACAGCCTTATTTTAAGAATAAAGATGAAGTAAAAAAATACCTATAATCTTTAACTTCTTATTTTTTTTGTTTTGGTTGCAAGGCTACGTTTGCAAAAACGTATGAAGCTTTTTCAAAAGGTTCAGTGGTCTTCTACGAAATTAACTATAACACTCACATTTCCTCCATTCGCGACAGTAGATACAGACTTTTGTAAAAATGTTAGATTTTCGCCAGGTGCGAGTTGTATGTCATAGGTTCGCAGGTCAATAAGCTGGCTAGAAGTAGCATTAACATAAAGTTTTAGAATTACGTCCGTGAAAGTAGCACCACCTAGGGCCGTCGCAGAGGTGTCCTTTGATACAATTGAAGTCGTGGCATCAATATCAACGAAGTTCTGTCCCGTAAGTGCGCCCGTCGTTTTTACAATTCGCACTACATTAACTTTGGCATCCTCGTTTGATATGCTTACGAGAGTTGGATAAACTATTGAATAATTAGTCGCACCACCATTAAAAGTTGTTTTATTTTTTATGCTTAGAATTGGGCTTTCAGTAGTGTGTGCTTGCTCAATTCCTTCTGCTTCGTTAGATATGCTTGAATTAATAGTGTTAGTTCCTTCTATGAATAACCCAAGACTCGCGGTTTTAAGGGATTGAATTCCAGTAGTAGCATCATTTCTCATTATAGCCGTAAAAGGTAATGTAGTATTTCGCAGACTTACACTAGTATTATCATTCGCATACTTAATCATATGGACTAGCTGATTATTCGCCAGTCTCTGGGTTCTCAATTGAAAACTTAATAGCACCAAAGCCCAAATATTGAAATTGAATTTGAAATACATTTCCTTTATCCCACAGCAAGTCTGGCATATCGCCTGTTCCATCACAGGGGTCATCCCATTCTTCTTGGTCAATATAATTGGCGTTTCCTCCTTTACAATGTAGAATATTCATCCCTACCTCATTTTTGTAAAAATAAAATCCATCTTCAAATTCGTTTCCTATTCCGATAAATGAATAGTGTGCTTTCGCATCATCCGTCGTCCATAAAGCGGTGAAGCGACACATAACTCCCATACCCGTTCTGTATTTTATTTTTCTTTTGCTCACCAGAGGGACATCCGCAGTAGCGTTGGCAGTCGTTTTCAATTCCGCCATATTAGCATTAAATGAAACGGTCGCCTTTGTTTCTGTTTTCGTCCATATCCGTGTATTGACGGTATATGGGAAGATTTCTTGTAATACTGGTGTTAATTGTGCGGTTGTAGTTTCGCCAAAGGCGGTTTTCATATTATCAAAGTGTCCGCCATATCCAACTTTGACATTTACGAAGTCTCCGACAGGATTTGGGCGACTAAATTTCGTTGGTGAGACATTGTAGGAGCTTTTTTTACAAAAAACCTCCTACGACATCAAAAAATGTTTTGCGTAAATTCCTATATTATCAAAAAAAAAAATAATCCATCAAAAATTAATTACCTCCTCGCGGGGGTTATGGGGGGCGAAGACCCCTATGAAATTGTAATTACATTTTCCTTCACACTCACAGTTCGCTGAGTAATAGCCAGAGTGTAGTGAGAATGGACTGTGTTTCGGCAGGTTCCAATAAACTCCCATCGCCGTTCCTGAGTTAAGTCAAGCCCGCTAATCTCGTTCTGGTCCTTGCTCCACAGAGGGCGGTTGTTGTCCCAGCAATTAGCATAAACCCAGTTGTATTGATACACATTAGAATTCATCAAGGCACTACCCTCCAACCTCGGCTTCATAATCATATAGTCTTCAAGGTTAGCCACAGATACATCAAATTCTTCCTGTCTCGCACCATCAAGGGTAGTGTAAAACGAGACAACCTTTCGCTTAGCATCGGCAACAACAGCACCCGTAGCAGACCGCTCATCATTTACATCATTGTCATAAGCGGTATTTACACTTTCGGTAGAATGAAACACACTGTGATAAATCTTCTTCAACCTCTGTCCGTGCCCGCGGTCAAATTGCATAACAATGTTTTGGTTTTCAGTCGCTTTACCATCGCTAGCAGTTCCAATAGTATTCTTATACACATAGGGATAATCAATATCAAAACGCATACCACCGCCCGCAATCTGGTTTTGAATAGATTGAATGACACCAGGGTTCTGCTCAACAGCAAGAAACAAGTTAAGATTGCTCACAGCAACATCCTCAGCACCAGCAACAATGTTAGCACCACCACCAGGACTTAGAGGGTCAGCACCAGAATAGTAAATCTTCGCAGAACCGTTCCAGACAATTCGCATCGTCAAAATCTCAGGAAACATAATAGTTTTATCAAGGGCGAAAATAGTGTTGTAAAGCATACCAAGATTAAGTTTGATTTTAATCGCCATATCACCACCACCAGCACCATTACCCAAAGCACCAGCAGTAAAATACTTCCGCCTCAACAATGGAAACATTGACTGGAAGAAGGGTTCCAGTGTTCGCGGCGATTAAAGCATCGTTATGGCGACGAGCATTTGTTTTAGGCTGCTTAATAAGTTCTTTATAATCAGCATCTCCGAATTTAGTTTCAATGGTAGATAACTGCTTATCAGCATTACACTTTTGAAGCATACAGCCAGCACCAGTGCCAACATCGTGGTTTTCAAGTGCGAGAAAGTCTTTAAGCGAAGTCTCAGGCTTCCAAATCATCTTTGTAATATTTCCAACATAGTTCAAATCACACAGATAAACTCCGCTACGGGTCTGAAGTTGAATCTGTCTAATAGGAGCAAGGCAATCCATATAAGCCTTGTTGTATTTAGTATCCGTGTCTGGGATAGTGTAAGTAAAACTCAACACAGACCTAGCCAAGTTAAATGGGCGACTAATAAGGTCAAATGTGCTTTCTTGTCCTCCCGCGGAGGTAATAGTGACATTTCCATTACTGCTTTCTCGCGGGTTAAGCTTATTCAAACGATAAGAAGCACTGATGTAGTCAGTTTTAGAAAAGTCTAATTCGCCTCCGTGTTGTGTAGGCATTTTGTGTAAACTTACGAACTCAAAAACGATTTTTAAAAGGTTCCTATATTTTAATCTGAGAAAAAATAAAATAATTAATTAACGGCTTTTCAATAAATTAAAAAATGATGTAGATAAATTAAAATAATTCGTCTCGCGGTAAATCAATAAAGTCATTACAATGCCCAAACCGTTTAGGTTAATGGCTTGGTCGTTTTCGTCAGTTAAGTAAAACCGATACACATTGCTTGAACTAGTAGATAGTCGTTTTCCGTATTCACTACCCGAGCCGTCGTAGATAACAGAGCCAAACGGGATTTCATTTGCTGTGTATATTTCTTGGAGCACGTGGTTATCACCTTCGCCGACTAAGTCCGATTGTAGATACAATGTTTTTTCACCCGTCAAGATTATGACATTTGGAGACCTAATGGTATTATTAGCAAAGAAGTATGTTGAGTCGCGGTCAAAACCCATTACTTCGTGGATGCGAGTTTCGGTGTCAAATATAAACCGTGGTTGAATGCCTCCGTTATTCGCCACAGTAAATAATAGCTTGCCGTCTTCGGGTTCGGTATTCGTATTGTTGCTCGTGACTGTGTATGTGTAGTCGTTGGGACTGTCTGCGGTTAGCACCTCGGTCAGCTTATTTTTTAAGTTGTTCATTGTGTAGTTTCCCTCGGGTATCGTAATAAGTGCCTCATATCCGTCTTCACTTAGAATAAAAGTGTTGTAAGGACTTGCCACAGAGTAATATGATTTCGGCACATAGATATGTAAAATTTTACAGTGTGTCGGATTGTCTAACCCTTTCATATCAATGGAGTGAATAAAATCACTATCCGTGCCGTTTATCCTATTTTTGCTATTGACATAGTAAATGTTGGAACTCCTGCCTCCGCGATATTCCATTGTAGCTGTATAATGAAAAAAAATATTTTTGTTTTTATTACTTCAAATGAAAGTGTCAAAGCCGTAGCCGTTCTGGGTTTTCAACTCCTCCGCTTCTTTTTCTTTTAAGTCAGTCCAACCGCTGGCAAATTTAAAGCGATTTCCCTTAGCTCTTTCTTTAAGAAACCTAATACTATGCCACCCGCAAGTATCTGTTGTATCACTTTGGTTTTTAACCTGATTAACCTTCATAAGCAGATATGTGCTCGGCTTACTCTTGTCAATAAGCTGTTTCATTTGGTGTAGAAATAGGTCTGTCGGCTTATACAGTGCGAGAGGGTCGTAGATTTCAATAGAGTCATCTTTAATCAGGTCAACCCAAACAGCAATCCAATGTGAGCCTGGTTGGCTAGACTTATCTAAATTCATTATAAAACCATAATTCTTTCTTTTTTCTGGTTTCAGTTTGTTTATTTCATCGCTGGCTACCGTGCCGATATACCATTCGTGCTTTTTCATAATGTTGTCTATTTCGTCCGTCATCAATCCTCGGTAGGGGCCTCCTCCCACGATTTCGGGTGTTGTGTCGGCGGTGATTTCGGGTGTTGTGTCGGCGGTGATTTCGGTGTTGGTTTCAGGTATGGTGTCGGGTGATGTGTCGGCGATGGTTTCGGTGGTGGTTTCGGGTGTTGGGGTTGCTTCCTCGGTTGGTTGAATACCGAGATTATTTGAAACTTGATTTTTAATGTTTGGGTCGCTTCTCATTTCGGTTACTAAGTTATTTACATAATCCTTCTTCTTCATTTTTTTCCTGTATTTACCCTTCTTCAAATATTTCTTAATTTTTGCTATTGTTAAAAGTTTGTGGATTAATTCCTCCATCGTTTTTGCCCCAGCACCAGCTTGGTTTATTCCCAAATAATCAGCGAGTTTCTTTCTCATTTTATTCTGGTCTATTCCTAAATCAATACCTTCATCTACTATAACTTGTGCCATACCCGCTGTCGTGTGTTTTCCTTTAACTTTTTTTGGTGGTGGTTTGCCCCGAGCTTTCATTTCTTTTTCCAAAGCAGGGCCCAAAGTTTTGGGTATATCCAATTTTGGATACTTGTAATCATTTCTTAAACCTGCGGATATGTATGATATTTTATCTTTAATTTCAAAGTGTTTCGCTTTGGCCTCCGCTTGCTTTTTTTCTTGTTCTAATTCTTTTTTGTATTGTTCAGCCAGTTCTTTCTGCTCATCTGCTGATTGGGCATCGGCTATCGCTTTTTCTATTCCTTTACCAAGTTTGATAAATTCTGTTTTGCTCAAGCTTTTAATAAATTTAGTTGTAAAGCCCGCTTTCTTCATTAATTCAATGTATTTTTCTTTTAATTCCTTTTCAGCCTTTTTCTCTTCTTTTGTTTTCAATGGCATCTGTTTTTCTTCTGGTGCTTGTGGTGCTTGTGGTGATCCTAGTTGTGGTGCTTGTGGTGGGCCTAGTTGTGGTGCTTGTGGTGTTCCTGGTTGTGGTGCTTGGGGTGGTGCTTGTGGTGGTGCTTGTGGTGGTGCTTGTATGTATTGAGGTTGGAACTGTGGTGGTGGTAATAGCATTAAGTTATTTTTTCTATCTTGTTCAAATTTTACATCCTCTATAAGTTTTGCTCTCTTTTCGCCTCCCTTATTAATTCTTCTTGTCTTTCCTTCATTTCCGCATTCTCCTTCCTCTCCATTCTTTTCTTATCATCTTCTGCCTGTTCTCTTAACTTCTTTTCCTTTTCCTCCTGCTCATGTATTAGTTCATATTTTTTCAGCAGGTTGTTTTGTATCTGGTTGCGGTTCTCGTGTTCAAGACGATTGAATTCGGACTTAACTATTCGCTCTTTTGTCTTTCGTGTTTTCTTCGTTTTATTGTCCCCTTTCATATATTTCAGAAACAGTTTAACGATTTGAAGTGTTGAAAGGTCATTCGTTTTCTCGCCAAAGTTAAGATATGCTCGTTTACCTTTCACTTTGATATATGGTCGGCCATCTTTGGTTCTGTATATCCTCGGCGGTCGTTGTTTTCGCAGAGACTTCGCCTCCGCACCTCCACGAGTTTTGGTCTTCATATTGTATATATTATTAGTAAAAAAATTAATATAAGATTTTTACATTGTTTACCGAAATTTAACGGCTCCTCCTCGTTGCTTGCCGTATCCTTGCTTCATCGCGGCCTTCGCCACACGGTCCGCATAAGGCACTCCGACATCGCTCAGAAAAGTAGCACCTCTTGAAATCAATTGATTCTTCTTGATAAACCTATTAGCATCCAATATGGCTTGTCCGACTCGTTTCCAATTAACTTTGCCTCCTGCTTGTTTCTTTGATTTTCTTTTCCCTCCTGCTTGTGGCATTTTGACTGGGCTTGGATTGTATCCGATATTGTATCCCGCTGGTTGTGAAATAATCACTGGTGATGTTGGCATCTATATAATGTGTGAAAAAGAATAAATAATAAAATTACAAAAATCGTTTATTAAAATTTTGCCTCAGTTCGTCTGATACCGCATCAACATACAAAAAGTTAAACCTCTCTTTGGTCGCCTCGTGGTATTTTTCAATGAAGTATTCAAGATCGTAGCCGAGGTCCAAATGTTTATACACAAGCTCTATTTTATCCACACTCTAACCCTGGAAAGATAAGAAGGTAGTCCAGCTGTTTAATTGCCTCAGGTTTCATGTCGTTAAGATACTGCGAGCTCATAATCACCTTACTTTTATGATGCCTATTTGTCTTCAACAGGTCGCTTACGGACTTATCTCTGAGCCCGCTACCTAAATCGTCTAGCACGAAAACAACTTCTGGTGTGATGTATTTGCTCGGCCTCTCCACTTTTCCGCCTCCCTCCTGTTTCTTCTTTTCCTCTTTTCCAAAATAAAGAAACTTCGGCTTTTCTACTTCCTCTTTACCATCTTGAACAATTTCGCCTTCTTCTTGCTCTGCCGTGTGGTTGTTCAGTTTGTCCAACTCGTAATCAATCACACTGTATCCGTCCGTTTTCAAATATGTATATATAGCCATCGGGTTTCCCTTCTTTTTGAAGTGCTTAACCATTTCTTTGTAGATGTAGTCCTTATGTATCGTGCTGGCAATAATAACAATACGGGTCTTTTTGTCGGTCGTTCGTTTCAGGATTTCAAACAGTGCTGTCGTCTTGCCACTCTTCTTGCGAGCGAGAAGAAAAATATTGGCATACGGTTCGTCAAATAACTTATGTCCTTTAGCCAACTTGTCGCCATCTCCATTTTGCTTAACTGGTCTAACTCGTATATCGTTAATTTTTTCCATAGTATGAGCTTTTTTTTCAAAAACCTCCTACAACCTCAAAAACACTTTTATATATTCTAAAATATATTTTTTGTTTTAATCACTTAGCACAACGGAGGGGGTGCGGGGGCTTGCCCCTGCTTTATCAACCCAAAAATTCTAAACAAATAACAACTCTTCCGCCCAAGGGGTCAGTTTCAATATTGCCGTTGTCCGTTTTCAATACCCTAAACGAATATTGCCCGTCGGTCCAATTAATAATCCCCAAATTGTAGCTAAGATTGGAAATGTTGGCCGTGTTGCTGTCGGCGAATGTGCCAATAATCCCAATGCGGTCCATATGAAGGATTTTTGTTTTCGTCTCTGCTAAGTCATTCATATAGTGGATAAACTTAACATTCATTCTAGTTGGGGTAAAGTTCATTTGAATGTTTTTGTCAAATGTCTTGCTATCGCCAACAAAATCATTACTCAGAAAAATAATCTTTTGGTATTTGAACTCACTCATTTGCGATTTTTTGTTTCTATATGTTGTATAATATATTATGTTATTAATATTATTATTTGTGTGATCTGTGTTAGGTCGGACAGCCTGCGATTTCTATTCGCGAGTCAGTGATAAAAAAAATGAAAGCTGTGTGCGGTGTATTCAAAAAGGAATAGAAACCAAATTTAAATGTGTTTTCATAAATAACGGAAATAATATGTGTCGTTCCTTTGATGAAGCCATTCTGCTAATCTGTGCTGGTGATGCTTCTTGGTATAAAACTCAACTATATGAATGTTCATTTCTTACTTGAAGAAGGAGAAGGTAAAATGATACCGATTAAGAGTGTAAGGATACCGACATATACATTAGTCTGCTCGCAAGGTAGGTTATGTTTAGCAAGTTTTACTAAGCAAATTGTAATGATTGCTATAATGATAGCCATTTGAAACAGATACTTAATCATTCTGCTGTCAGTTGGCCTATTTTTTACGCAACAACAATTCCAGTTATCCTCAAGTTCGTGGTCAATTTTTTTTTCTTCATTCTTCAACGAAATGTCTAAAACTCTATTTTTTAATTCAGGTGTTAGCTCGCCATCCGCCAAATCAATCATAGGTGGTGGTGGGTGTAATCTAGGGGGCATTGGGGGGAAACACGACTGCTCGGATTTCTGCTAGTTGGTTTGCTTGGTCTTGTAATATATTAAGTAAAGTTTTATTTTCTTTTTCTAAATTAATCACTTTTTCCGATAATTGTTGAACCGCTTTAATTAACGGGGCGATAAACTCAGTATAACCTATGGCATAATTATATTCCCCTGTTTCAACGGATTTATATTCATATGGACAAACACTTATTCCTTTCAATTCACACTCCGCTTTTTGTTTCGGACATTGAGCCGTTATTGCTTCTTTTGAAAATCCAGCGAAATCTAACATATCCATTTCTGTTAGTATGATTTCTACCTCTTGTGCTATCAAACCAGTCCTACATTTTTTTTTATCATCAATCATACGATAACAGACAGGATTTAACTTGTTGATAAAATCTAAGCCTAAACATTCTTTTATATCACTTTTGAGCCGTTTGTCCGAAGATAGGTATGTCCCCGTCCTAATCCATAATTGTCCAGATGAGCCGTTTAAATACATTAAAACATTATTGGTGGCACCATTTTCCCATATTAAACCTTGAGTTGAATTGTCATTACACCTAAATCTTATAGCATGAGCAGTAATCGCACCTCCCGCGGGAGCAGTTCCTCCATTTAGTGCTTTATTAGCACCAGATTGTCCCATATAAATTCCCCAGTTTGAATCATTAGTATCCCACAAAAATATTCCACGGGCGTTTGTTCCGTCTGTTTGTCCTTGAATTCCTATTTTCGCTCCATTAGTAGTTGTGGTTGTTAGCACTCCAGAGTATGTAATACCAGCATTCGCTGTCATAGCACTCTGAGCATAGATAACACCACTTCCCCTCGCATAAAAATTTAAATCCTGGTTAGTATTGCTTCCCGTAGCATATACCGAATTATATCCAAATCCAACCCCTTGTGTCCCGTTGCTGTGTCTGAATTCAACACCCCCAGAGGTTTGACCAAGATTGGCTGAAACATATAATCCTACTGGTGAAGGGTGAGACCCGCTTCTCGCTTCTCCTCTTATGTCCGCCGTGCTATTAACAACGGATATTCCCACATTTGCTGTTATTGACTTTGAAGCCGTAATTGCTGTGTTGTTGATTCTGAATAATTCGGTTGCAGCACTATGATAAAATACGTGGCTATCACCAGAATTAATATTATATATCAATGTTCCACTAGCAACACCAAACCCAAGAAAAGCAGTCGTGGAACCTGTATTACCATCCCATAAAACTAATTTATTGTTGGCGAGAGCATTTCTATCTACGAATATCTTTTTACCCGCACCGACTACTATATTATCACTCGCCGTTAATGTTGTTGTAGTCATACCAGCAGTTGCCGTTAATGTAGTTCCCGTTATTGTTCCACCATTTGTTATGTTGTTTGAATTCATATCTAAGGCACCATAAAACCGCATACCACCAGCATTGTTAAAACGGACAATGTCAGATGAAGCAAATTTAGCATCTGTAAGTTTTGAAATATAAAGTCCCGCACCTTCACCACATCAAATGCTACATTTGTAAATAGGTAGCCTCTCTGGTTGGCGGTTCCGCTTGAAGCAGTATTTAAAGTATATAAGAATGACTGATAATCGCCCGTTGTCTGAGAAAAGAATATATCTCCTCCATTTTGATTTAATATCCGTGCCCCATTATATGTAATATTTCCTCCATTAATGATATCCACATTATTAAAATCGGCTTGGTTTAACAAAGTTAGACCTCTTATATCATTTCTCGCTCCATTAAATATTTTAATTCCCGTTATTGTTTGATCTCCTGTTAGTTTTACATTTTGCCCGTCTAATGTGTCCGCATACCCTTTTGTCGCTCCGTCTGTCGCTAATGTCGGAGTTCCAAGGTTGGCTATTTTGCTACTATTACAATCTAGCCCCGAAGCATTTACCCAACCGACTATCGCTCCATCAATAATGAAACTTATTTTGTTCGCATTTATTTCAAAGTTATAATTTACGCCCGTGCCCATATCAAGGCATCCAATAGTTCCTATATTGGCTGTGGAGTTAAAAACCACGAATACCCCCTTTGTTGTTGCATTCGTTGAATTTCCTGTTATTTCAAGACCGCTACTATATGTCTTAATTCCTGCTATGGTTTGGTTTCCTGTTAATTTCACATTTTGTCCGTCTAATGTATCTACATAACTTTTATTTGCTCCGTCCGTTGCTGTTGTTGGTGTGGCTAAGTTCGTTATTTTGTTGTTGTTTAAAGATAATGTAGTGCCAGTCGCGGTAGCAATTAAAGTATTGCCTGCGTATAGATCTACATACGAGCCAGTTATTTGTATTGGATAATATGATGCTGTTGCTGTTTTTTGTGCTATAATTGCGCCTATTTTTGTATCAAAGGCTATGCCAATCCCATCAAAAGAAGCAGGATTGGATGAACCGCTTACTTCTATTGTTGATGTAAATTTTTTATTTCCTGCTATGGTTTGGTTTCCTGAGGTTTTAACCGCCGAACCATCAAGGGCTGAAACATCAATACCTCAACAAGATTTACATTCGTTATACTTTTAGTTCCCATATTTATGTCGCCTGACATTGTCCCACCTGACAAAGCAAGGTAAGTTGATGACCCAGTAGCATTCACCCAGTTTGTGCCGTTGTATGATAGTAATTGACCGTTTGCGGGTGTTGTTATTATTACATCACTTAAAGCATCTATTGATTTAGTTGCTAGCCGTGTGTCAAAGTCAGTATTAGCCCTCGCGGTGGTGTAATATAAATTTGTTCCCTCTGCTAGGTTAGTAGTTGATTTAGTCGCTAATTGAGTGTCAAATCTCGCATTCGTATAATATAAATTAGTGCCTTCTGCTAAATTGGTGGTGCTCTTGGTAGCCAGTCTAGTATCAAAGTCTGTATTAGCTCTCGCGGTGGTGTAGTATAAATTGGTTCCTTCTGCTAGGTTAGTGGTTGATTTAGTCGTTAATTGAGTGTCAAATCTCGCATTAGTATAATATAAGTTTGTTCCTTCGGCTAAGTTAGTTGTTGATTTAGTTGCGAGCCGTGTGTCAAAATCTGTATTTGCTCTCGCTGTGGTGTAATATAGATTGGTTCCCTCTGCTAAGTTGGTGGCGCTCTTGGTTGTCAGTCTCGCATCAAAGTCTGTATTTGCTCTTGCTGTCGTATAGTATAGATTAGTTCCTTCTTTTAAGTCTGCGGATGTTTTCAATAAAAGCCTAGCATCAAAGTCTGTATTAGCCCTCGCTGTGGTATAGTATAAATTGGTGCCTTCGGCTAAGTTAGTTGTTGATTTAGTAGCTAGTCGTGTGTCAAATCTACCATCAGTATAGTATAGATTAGTTCCTTCTTTTAAGTCCGTTGTGCTTTTGGTAGCCAGTCGTCTGTCAAATCGGCCTTCGGTAAAATAAAGATTTATCGGGACGGCATCTTCTGGCACCCTATCAGTGTTTAAGCCAATTATATCAGTGTTCGTTAAATCAAGGTTGGCTATGTCCAGACTATCAACAGAAAACTCATTAAGTCCTAATAGCGACTTATATTGTGACATCTGTATATATATTTTGGATAATAATTAATCCGAATAAATTTTTTTTTGGTTAGATATACAACCGAAACAATCTATGCCGAGAGGTAATAGAGAGATTGCCATAAAGAACCTTGAAAAAGCGACTGTAATGAAGAAGCAGTATGCGAGGCAGAGAAAGATTGAGAGGGCGAGGGAATTACTAGCGGAGGAAGAGGCTAAAAATGTGAAAGAAATGACCAATGACGAAAAGATGGACCACATTACTAAGAAGCAGTTGGCGAAGGATATGATAGATGGCAGAGACGGCGAAAAAAGTGAGGAAAGCAGTTCGGATGAAGAGGTAGAACAGGAATTCGTAGATATCGTTGCCCGACGGGTTGCGGGTATGAAATTAAAGACTAAGCAGAAGAAGGCGAAGAAAGTGGTAAAAAAGAAAGTGGAAGAAGAAAGCGAGAGTGAGAGCGAGGAAAGCGAGGAAGAGGAAGAGCCTAAGCCTAAGAAAGGAGGTAAGAAGTCTAGCCGTGTTAGTGTCAATGTTTATAATCAACAACCCGAGAAACCAAAAAAAGAAAACAATGATGTTTCAAAGATATTTTTAAAGTTCTAATATAGGAACCTTTTTTGAAAAAAAGCTTCACCAAAAAAGTCGGGTCAATGGACCACAAACATAGCAATCCGCAAAATACTGAAACAGGAAGTGATGAGGCGAAGTCTTTGCTAGATGAAGAAGAACTTGAACAACAGAAAATTAAAGAGGCTTCTGAAATACACCATCAATCTAAGAACCCTAAAAAATGGAATACTATTCTAGCACCTGAGCCTGAACCATTAAGCCAAGTGTTTATTGACTTAATGGATATGTCTAAAATAGCTACTAAGAAAGGAAACAAAAACTACAATTTTGGATTAGTGATGATTGATGTTTATTCTCGTCGTGGATGGATTGAACCGATCAAAAATAAATCAACTGGCGAAGTATTGGAAGGATTAAAAAAAATGCCGAAACCTAAAAGGATTACGTCAGACAACGGTAGTGAATTCAAAGGACAAGTGGCAGAATACTTCAAAGATAACGGAATTCAACATACTACAAACGAAGTTGGCGACCACCGAACTATGGGCATAGTAGATAGATTTATTAGAACAATAAGAAACGATTTAAATTGGATGTGGGAAATTAATGATGATTTTGTTTGGGTTCCTTACATTTATGAAATTGTTAATAATTATAATAATACATACCATAATACAATTAAGGCTACACCTATGGAAGTCTATGAAGGTAAAAAGAAAAACGATCAAGAAATATACAGAGCTGGTCTTATTAATAAATTTCCTAAGGGCTCAACCGCTAGAAAAGAACTAGAGCGAACTGTTTTTAGTAAAGGCGATGTTCAATTCTCCAAGAAGGTATATACAGTTAAAGGCCGTAAAGGCTTCAAGTTGGTCCTTTCAGACCACGAAATAGTCAGCCCTCAGCAATTATTAAAATCTAAAATGGAAGAACAACCGGACGAAGTTAAACCTCAACTAGCCGACAAAGTCAAGGAAGCAACTAAGGAAAAGAAGACCGGCCACTTATTAAAGTCATTAGATATAAAACCGGAGAATATCCGTAGTAGTGCCCGTATTAAGAAAAAGAAAGAAATAATGGATTTATAGTTTATTATCGCATACAGCGATAGCTGTAATATTACAGGAAGATAAATGAATTTTCAAATTTAAATTTGATAGATTATTTTTTAATTTACAAACTTTGCTTTGATAATTTTCTTCAAAGCGACATTATCTTTTCCGTGAACGTATGCGTCATAAAGAGTGGGGTGGCAAACTTGCGAACCATCATCAAAAAAGGAAACCCACATAGTTTGCCCAGAAATCAGCCTTTTGGTAGAGGATTTGGATCCAACAACCTCAAGATTTGGAAGCTCTTTTCCATCCTGTTTTTTTGAGAAAAGAGTGAAATCATCATCCTTCATTTCCAAAAAAAATCCGCCAGTTATTTTTTGGGGGGTATATTTGCCAGAGCCTGAGGCCAAACCCCCTACATTCAAGGAAACTTCTTCGATCTTTTGTCTAGCTTCCTCAACATTCTTTTCTTCAGCCTAACAATACATAATCATAAATGAAATATAAACAATAAGACAAAAAAGTAATTACCGCAGGTGCTGGTGCCGGTGCTGGTGCAACAGGTTCCTACAATACACAAACAACAATAAAACAACAAAAAAGAAAAGATATTACATCTACCGATTGCGAAGCTACGCTTGCAAAGCGTATGTAGTCGGTATTACCTTTGGAGGAGTTGCTGGTTCGTCCGCTTTCTTCTTGGGTGGCATCGCGACCTACACATACATACAAAGGGACAAACTATGTATGTATGTGTAGGGGTAGTTTAATGTCGTGCCCAGGACTTATATAAAATCAATTATCTATAAGCTTTATTCATATTTCTATTACCATCCCCTACGTCTATCCCTATTTCATCTAATCTCTTCATCATCATACACGCTTCTGTAAATGTCGTTCCTTTTTCAATCATTTTTTCCATTTTAACAAGCTCCTCTGCCACTATCATCCCTCTATTCTGCTTCTTCCAATGCTTCAACAATCTTATTTCACTCTCAATCTTTCTTTTCTTCAACTTATTTCGTCTATCCTCCATCGAGTCTTCTTCTATCTCTTCTCTCTCCTTCTCTCTTTCATCTATCGTCTCATTCAACGCATCTCGCCTCTCCTTCTTATTCATCAACTCTTTCTTCATATTCTCAATTATCGCTTCGTCTTTTTCAATCTCTTTATCTGCCTTTATTTTCAATTCATTTAACTTGCTT
This sequence comes from Paulinella micropora, assembly GCA_019918135.1. Lineage (NCBI taxonomy): Eukaryota > Cercozoa > Imbricatea > Euglyphida > Paulinellidae > Paulinella > Paulinella micropora. Next base: position 21,453 of record WBZZ01003768.1, on the reverse strand, counting down.
AAACTATATCTATTAATTTCGAACTGTTCTTTCCACATATATTTATCTTTAACATTGTTTGGGATAAGATTTAATGACATAATATAATATATAATATGGATGAGGCACTTATTGCTCGCAAAAAAAGAACGACGACGCAAAAGAGCAAAACGATGCGTCGCACGAAACGAACGACACGTCGCATTGAAGTTTTGGCTGATGAATTCTATTTCATTTTTCTATCTAACATAAACTTCAACAAAAAAAGTCAAGAAACACCGCAAAATCAGTTATATTTCTTTTTTCTCAAATTGACAGCTGTGACTGTGTTCAATGTTGAAAAAGGCTACGTGTATCATTTTATTTACCCGTTTCCACTTTTTCCCTTCGTTGCCTTTTTGTCCCCGCGGGCCGGCCGGTGTGTGTCTCTGTGTGGCGGGGGCGTGTATTGAAAAAGTGTGCCAAAGTGGCACTCTATACTACTACCTTGCTCGAAAAAATCCTCAAACCCATGTTCGAACAAGCCCGACAACAAGTCGAGGACATAAAAGATTTTATCGGAAAACTAGAAACATTGGGCAGCCGAACAAAGCAACTCGAAGACAGAGTCAACCAACAAAGCGAAACCCACGTACAAGCAATCGAGAAGACTCAAAAAACGGCCCAGAAACACAAGGAACTACTGCAAACCCACCAAACGGAACTCAACCAGCTCACGGCCAGCGTAGATAAACGAAACTAAGCTTCGACTTAACGAGATGAAGGAAATGCAGGAACGCCACGCAAAAACACAACCACCTGCTATGTATAGTCAATGTGCAACTAACGCAACCCAGTCACTCAAAAACATACATGCCAACGCAAACACCAACACACACAACTACCCACTAGAACGCAAACAGACAGAGAAACAAAAACAAAACCAACGAGACCCAACATGTGAGCTTAGCATCTCAGGCATACCATACCAACCCAAAGGAAACACACTAAACATAGTGAAAGCCATGATGGATGCAAAAAACATTCCATACCAAGAGGGAGATATCACGAAATGCTTCAGAGCAAAGAGCACAAAACCCATGCGAGAGGAACCCAAACAACCACCAGCTATCATAGTGCGCTTTAGCTCAAACAACCTCAAAACGCACTTCAAAAAGCACGACACACTCCAGCCCCTCACCCACGACACAGTAAACTGGAAAGACACACATCTTGCAAACAAAACATTCAAAATATTTATCAATGAAAGCCTCCCACCAAACACACTCATGCTTCTGAAACAGGCGATCAAGCTCAAGAAGGAACTAGTTGATGCTACTGGCACAACCATCTACGTGTGGACAAGAGACTGGGAAGTTTTCTTTAAGGACCAGACAAGAGAACACAGGTTGATAATCAAAACAGAAGAAGACATAATCATAATCAAAGACCTCTACATGCTCCGCAAACCAAACACACATCACAGCAAAATCCCCACAAACACCTAAATGAGCTCTCAAAATAAACCCCCAAATCATCTCGTCCACCCTAACCTCCTCCCACAATCCTTCAAACCATACCTGTCTCTCACCTCTAAAAATTACAAAAATAAAATATATAATAAGAACATAAAAAACAACAACAACAATAATAACAATAATAACAATAATAATAACAATAAAAACAACAATAACGCACACAACAATATACTCACAATATATCACACCAACATCCACTCCCTCAAAGCACATTATCAAAACCTAATCACACACCTACAACTCCTACCATTCCAACCAGACATCATCATACTCACAGATAACTACATCAACCAATCAATCGGTAACAACGCATTCCCTATCCCTACATACATAGCTAAACATCACATCGACATATCAATATATTATAAAAGCAACATGCACATCACAATAGACGACAAACAAACCATATCGGACTCATGCAAAACACCACTAACTCTAAGAATATATAATAATAAATTTAAAAATAAACAAATACACACAATAATAGGTATGTACAGACGCCCACTCATAGACAAACAATTCACACACTCATTACAAAATAACATAAACAGCATACTACACAAAACACCCACAAACACAATAACACTGGTAGGCGACATTAACTACAACCTACTTGACAACATACATAAACCACACACAGATTTTCAAAAACTAATGATACACAACAACCTCTACACTACAATAACAAAAGCAACGAGACACGACATGGTCCACACAACATCCCACACACTCATAGACATGATAATCACCAACATTAATGCTAACATAGAATCAAACATCATAAGCCCATGAGTATCAGACCATCATCCCATATACGCAATAATACACACCCACACAAAAAAACCAGACACAAACAACACACCCATACTCACCAAAAGCATATATGAGAAAAACAAAGACACAATCCTAGCAAGCCTCAAAACAGTTAGAATACATCACACAAGACAACACAGAAAACAGCGACACAAACCAAAAATTTAGATACATACAAACAACAATAACAAAAGTTATAGAACACTTCGAACGAAAGCCTAAACAAAGTAATAGAAGAAAGAGCTAGTGCAACCCCATAATAAAGAAGCAAATAAGAAAAAAGCACCTACTATATAAAAATGGAGAGATAACTCGACAGCAGAAAACAAACAAACATACAGACTACAGAGGTACAAAGTAGACAAAATAATACACAAAGCAAAAAAAGACGAAATAATGAAGACACTAGAAGAAAATAAAAACAACCCAAAGAAACAACACAGAAAACTCAGAGAGTTAGTACCTAACAACAAACCACCGAGAGCGTCACCAACCACAATACAATACAACAACAAAACATACACAGACCCAATAGAAATAGCAAACGCACTCAACGATCATTACATAACAATAAGCAAAAAAACAAGCAACAGCATACCAACAATCGAACATAAACAACAACAAGAAGAGAAAGCGGAAGAAAACAAACAAACATACCCAAGCTTCAAACTACATAACACAACAGAAGATATTGTAAACAAAACACTTAAAAACATAAACAGAGATAAAGCAGAGAACATATATAAAATAAAACCAACACTTATAAAAGACATGCATGCCTCCCTCACACCTACACTCACCAACCTTTTCAACAAAGCCATAAACGAAAATAAAGACCCAGATGCACTCAAAACAACAAAAGTAATTGAACTATACAAAGCAAGTGACACAAGCATGCCAGCCAACTACAGACCGATATCACTACTACCCATAATAGCTAAAGTGTTTGACACTATAATAAATAAACAAATAATGGACCACCTAACAAAACATAACATAATATCACACACACAATACGCATTCCGACCTAACTCAAACACAACCATGACAATCCAAACAATAATAAACCAAATACAAAAACATAAAGACAAAGAAGAATTAGTGCTAGCATTGTATGTGGACCTCTCAAAAGCGTACGACACAGTAGAGCATTCAAAGCTACTAGACAAACTTCGGCGAAATTTTAATTTCAACGAAGAAACAGTCCAATGCTTTGCATCCTACTTCTCGAACCGCACCCAAGAGGTCCACACACAATATGCTAAATCTTACAAACGCACCATCACACACTGCATACCACAAGGAAACACATTATCAACTACCTTTTTCCTACTCTATATCAATGATATAATCAATATCATACAACAAGGAACAGTATATACTTATGCAGACGACACAACACTCATAATAACATCCAAAACTCCCACAGACCTACAACAAAAAACACAAACAGAAATAGCAAAATTAATAAATTACTTCCACTCTAATAACCTAGTACCGAACCCAACAAAAACAACATACACAATTTTTCATAAAACAAAACAAGATATCACAATAACAATAAACAACCACACCCTCGAGCAATGCAAACATGCAAAACTCCTGGGAATAACACTACAACACAACCTTAAATATGATCAACACATCAATAACATAATCCGTAAACTCCAACCCACAATCAACTCATTGCTTTATGCTAAAAGATATCTAAACATAAAAACAATGAAACAATTATACTACACACACATATACCCACACCTCAAACAAAACATCTCCATCTGGGGGACGCATGACAACAAAAAGAAATACATAAAACCACTCATAAAAATACATAAAAAATAATCAGAATAATCGCAAAAACACATTACCGCGCGCACACCAAACCAATACTAAACCAACTCAAACTACTTGACATCACCCACCTATATACACTCCGTGTATGCATAGAAAATCACCCATTCATTTACCCTAAAAAACACCTCAACAGACCACTCCACAATAACACCTTTAACCCAATCAATACCATACATTCATACAAAACGCGATACTCAACTAAAAGCATCCTCTTTGTCAATCACAAAGACCCATATCTCACCAAGATCTTCGCTGATCAATGGAAATCAATCCCAAAAAATATAACAGATGAAACAAAAATAAAATCATTCAAAACAGCATTAATGACATACCTACTCAAACATCAACAAACATCATAATATATATAAATATAAACACTCGCAAAAAAAAAAAAAAAAAAAAAAAAAAAAAAAAAACACGATGGAACAACAAGTTTGCTCCCCTGTCTGCTACTTGAAGGAGAACTCCCCTGATCAGCCAACGTATATAGTCAACCACGCACAGCCCCAACTTCCTCCTCTCTCTTTCACTTTTTCTCACGAAAAAGAAAAGAGGGAGGGGGGGCCGCCAGACATAAACTACTACACTTTTACAATAACATATATATTCATATCATAATATAATATTATCACTACTGAATATATCTAAACATAAATATTTATATTAATAATATTAATACTAGATATATATAATACCGAGCCGCTAAATACAAATTTAATACTTTCCTTTAATACGATCAACTCAATAACTAGGTTTCCACCTTAGATAAAGGTATAACTTACTAGCTATACTTTTCACGTGGACGTTCCCTGAGCCCGATTGTAAAATTGTTTTCTCAATAAAAGCGAAGAAGAAGAGAGAGAGAGAGAGAGAGAGAGAGAGAGAGAGAAACAGTCTAGCAATCAGGCAAGCTGCTCAACACATGTACTTCGACATGTAGTTTAAAGAGTCTAGGAAACTACTTCACAGGGTTTGCTCGCCTCACTCTTGTCATCCACTTTTCTCAAACTTTATTCAAAAAGAAAAGTCAACGAAATAACTACTTTCGCAGCGAGCTAGAATGCGAGCAACAAAATAACTACTTTCAAGGACGAGCATGGCCAGCGACGAATGCGAGCCGAAGGCGAGCTTTCGGAGCAATCATGCGAGCCCTGGAATCCCTTTCGCGAGCCGCGAATAGAGTTTTTTCAGTCGCTAGCACAAATATTTATGCTTTCCCGTCCAAAAACGGCCGGGATTCTCCCACCATTTTAAGCTTTTTGGCATTTTTCCACAATTCTTTTCCGTTTAACACAAATATTTATGCTTGCCCGTCAAAAAACGGCCCACCACGTTAATTTTTTTTTTTGCATTTCAACAGGGTTTTGCGTTTTATTTTCTTCGTGCCTGGAACATTTTCACCCTGCCTGCTTCATTTTTGGCAGAAAAAAACCTGTGGTGTTCTTATTTTTTTTATTTTGACATGCGGACCGAAGGTGCTCGCAACTTCCGACACAAGAATTTGATAGAGCTCATCGAGACACGTTGAATGAAAAAAGAATTTTAGAAAAAACTCAATTATTGCACTCGCTAGGATTTTTGAAAATTCTCTGCCAGTCATAGTAGACAAGCCGGTCCTGCTCAGACGTTTGTTGAGTTCTTGTTTTTTGAAATTTTGACATGCGTCCCGAAGTTGCTCGCAACTTCCGACACAAGAATTTGATAGAGCTCATCGAGACGCGTTGAATGAAAAAAGAACTTTAGAAAAAAACTTAAGTATTGACTTGCTAGGATTTTTTTGAAAATTCTCTGCCAGTCATAGTAGACAAGCCGGTCCTGCTCAGACTTTTGGTGAGTTCTTGTTTGTTGAAATTTTGACATGCGTCCCGAAGGTGCTCGCAACTTCCTACACAAGAATTTAATAGAACTCATCTAGACGCGTCGAATGCAAAAAGAATTTTAGAAAAAACTCAAGTATTGCACTCGCTAGAATTTTTTGAAAATCTTCTGCAAGTCATAGTAGACAAGCCTGTCCTGCTTAGACTTTTTGGCAGTAGTCAATCTTTTTAAAAAAATTCATAATTTGTTAACTAGAATATACTTTTCCTGTTAGATTTTGTTAACTAGAATATACACTTTCGTGTTAAAAAACATAAATGTACTATTTTCCTGCCGTTTTTGGACTGGAAATTTAAAGCATAAATATTTGCGTTAGTGACTGAAAAAAACAATCCCTTGCTATTTTATTCAGCCTGGACACCCCAAAACACTAAGCGTCATTTCTGGTTGATCAACTAGTTACCGCTAAAAACGATATTTTTGTTGAAAATCTCAAGACAAGATGCATGAGGGACTCGAGACAGAAGTTTTTTTAGGATAAATATTTGCCGATGGGGCAGCCGGAACAGTGGTCTGAAAGGTCTCTTGCCGCTTAGTGACCCCCCCCAAATTGTACCGCAATAATCAGTCTAGGTGGGGTGTCTCGGTCGAATTAATTCACAATTCAGTAATTTTCTTATCCGGCTGCTCAATTTCTGAACAATCCTTCAGTGTCCGGCTGCTCAATTCCTGCACAATTAGATACGAAAAAGGAAATTTGAACGTAACGTCAAAAAGAGATTACGAACTAACTAACTAACTAACGATCGCGAACTAACGAACGATCGCGAACTAACAAACGAAAAAAAAATTCAACGCAAAAGCGGAAAAAAAGCCCAAAAAAAAATTTAGCTCCTCAGGTATATGCCCTGCGGGCAGAATATAATATATATACTACTTATATAAAAAGTGTTTGCGTAAAGTGACTGAGTCTTCAACAGTTTAATTAACTATACTATAATATTAATACAATATATCATGAGGCGTCGCCTCATATTGTATATAAATTAATTAAAGGCCCATCATGATGATTAATTAATCATGAAGATAATCAGCAGACTCGACCACTGAGTGACCTAAGAGATACAATATGCTCACCTTATCATCATGAATGATGCCGTCATATCCTATTGATAACTTTCAGCGAATACAGAGGCTGACAGTATTAACATTAATATCCTGCTATCAAGTTATAGCATCGGATCAGTAGTATGATTATTAATATGTTACATAAGATTTCGAGTCCGGCAGAGCGGAGGAGAAATAGATGTATTAATATTAATAGTTAGTGGGATGTTTTGGCCCGCAGGGTATGTGTACCTGACTGAAGCAGTGAGGGTGGGGGGGGTGGGGGGGGGGGGGTGAGTTTCGCCCGCAGGGTATTAATATGTGTATTAATACCTGAAGCAGTGCCACGGAGGAGGGGGCGGGGTGCACCTATGCCAACCACCGCGCTGCCGACCCCGCCTCGCCACGCGACGGTCCCTTTGCAGTTTATGACACTTAGGGAGGCACAAACACTTTAGTTTTTTACATTTTATTATTCAAGTGTCATTTAGTTTTACGCAGACATTACAACTTTAATACAATACTGAAGAAAATTTAACTTTATGATTTGCAGCAACTGTACTAGTACTATGATTATTAATAATAGAGATAAATTAAATCAAAAGGCTGAGTGTAAAAAAACTAAATGCAAATGATATTAATAATTAATATTTTCTGTTAAGACATGTATTAATTATTAATACTAGTAATTATATATAATTAAAGTTAGGGTCACTGTTAGTGTTCAACTTGATGTATATAACAAATCATATTAATATTTCTACTAGGTTGGCTACTCTGCTTCCGTTGTCGCTTGCCAGCAAGATCCTCATGCGCTGGCGGTGGATCTCCTGTATCACTATACCTTCACTTTCTCTACTCCTCTTCGTTTCCTTCTTCTCTCCTTCCTTCCCAGAAAGAGATAGAGAGAGAGAGAGAGAGAGAGAGAGAGAGAGAGAGAGAGAGCTGAAGAAGTTGAACAGAATTAGCGATACTGTTAGAAGCCGGTTTGATGTCTCCCAGGCGTCCCCTGTTGACTTATAAACCAGCTCCAAACGTCCTTTAATAGGAACTTCAACAATCAATACAGACAAAAGCCCTCCAAACAACCGAAACACATGCCGACTCTAAGCCTTTAAAATTTCAGGTGTCCATACATGACATATTGGCATCTGCGCCACCACTGCCACTTACACCAGTAATAACTACTTTTTCCACTTACTATAAAATATGATTAATAACTAACGTATTCACCTGTTGTATTAATCCCATCACCTAGCAATCTTCCTAAGCTCCCCCTTGATGGCATTAATACCAACTCCTTAACATAACTACAACTCAAAGTGTCCGGGAATGATTCTTACTGTGCGCTTCAATGCTCATGGTTGCGCAATCTTTCCAGTCATCTTCGTGTACTTCGGCCCCCGCTGCCGCTTCGTGTTGACGTCGCCAAAGTTGTCGGCCGAACATACTTTCATATGTAGTTAGCTGCCCATCAAAAGTCTAATAAATGACCGCAAAGTTTTCACTTAATTTCAATGTACGATTAAATTCATTTAAGTGATTACTTTGAATATTACACAAAAGAAAATAAATTTAGGTATGACTGTTCCTGCGTAATAAGCATTCTTGCATCTAACCAATAACTTTTTTAATAGTCCCTCCGGCCCGAATTTTTTTTGGTAAAAGGGTGGTGTCAGCGTGCTTAACTCTAATCCCTTTTTCGAACTGCTTGTGTTTGCAACACTGGACCTGCCTGCGTTTTCGGGTCTGTTCGTTGTTCGCCTTGCTTTTTTTTCATTGTTTTTTTGTGCATAGGGGCACCTATCGTTTACTGTCTTCAATGATGCGTAATTCCCGTTCAGCTGAACCGGTTGAAGCCAAAATTGGGACTTTAGACTGAGGTCGATATGATGACCCATATTGCACAGGTTTAATCCTTCCTGGAGACCGTTTGACACGTCCTTCTAATTTACCAAAATCAATTTACACCGCTGAAGACTACCGCGATAGCAAAAAAAAAAAAAAAGACAAGCAGCCGACCCCTTGGCGGCATGCACAGAGTCAGTTGCAAATGACAAAAGACAGTGTACAAAAACAAGTACAAAGGCACAAAAAGCAATCAATTTAACAAATCTAGCCTCGTTGCCCAGTGGCAGCGCTGCCCAGTGGCGTAGGCTAGTGTTCGACAGTATTTATTCCAAGTTGAGGGGTTGGGCGGCTTCAGACAAGACTACTTGGACAATCAGGCAGCAAGTGCCTGTCCCCTTCAACCTTTCTTCTTTCAAACTTGCTTTCACACCCCCACCTGCTCTTTCAAATAGCATAGAAATCACTCACAACACACCCCACCGCTTTGGCATCCATATCCTGGATGCATCTGCTTTCGGTAACTTGTTACTGAAAGCAGATGCATCTGTGACATATAGATGGCATACACACAATAAAGCACAACATTTGAGGTTTGAGGAGGAGATAAGAAACATGACAGCAAGAGAGATAAAAACATGGGAGAGAAAGAACCCAGGACAGAGAGCACCCACAAACATCATCAAAAAACATGGAGTCAAACTTGTTCTCACAGAACACAAAGACATATGCATAGACAGACCGATAGAGACAGCAGCAGACATCGCACAAGACCAACAAGAGGGGGCACAACACACACACTACATTGTGAGTGTAGAGGCAGATGTGGGGTGGAGGGTAGCAAAGTACGTGAGAGAGCATCACAAACCAGAGAAACAGGGAGAGAAAGTGATGAAGTCCATCCATTTTCATCGCAAAGCAATGGTCAAGCAGCATTCAGCTGCCAAGATGAGCGGTAATGAAATTCCTCTGGACATTTCCAAGATACCTAACACTGCGGCAGAAAGTGCAAGCTCGAAAGGAAAGAAGGAACCAGACATATGGGACTTTGACGCATGTGGATTTGATCCCTTACCTATGCATGACTGAAATATCCCTCTCTATCCATCCCATCAGGAGCATAGGAGAAAACAGGGTCATGCATTCGCGCATTTAGGTAGGCATTCTTAAAATCAACACCATACAGCTTATGGCCATGCCAAGCAGCAAGCTTTGCAAGCATTAGCAGTGAGCGATGCGATGCACAAGGAACAAACAACTGGTCTGGGTTAAAACTAACTCCTGGCTCTAACATGTCTCCTCACAAAGCTAATCTAGACTTAACAAACTTCCTATTGTTCTCGTCTATCTTTACTTTATGTACCCATGTGGGCCTAACTATCTTGTTGACTCCAGCCTTCTTGGCTTCACTATAGTTAACCCATGTGTATGTCTTAAAGTCTTTAAGGGACTGTATCTCCTTCCTCATGCCTCCTAGCATATCTTTCGCTGTCATACCCTGCTCTGCTATCTCTTTCGGCACACGAATGTTCAGATAGAGCAAAAGCTCATTCGGTTCATTCATGCATCTTTCTTGACATAACATAGCACTTTCCAACTCTCCAGGCAACACGGACAGACACACGTGCACTCAGCTAACTAGCCTTGCGCTTTATTACTCGTACGTTGTGACGGAGGATGACTTACGGTATCTGACAGATTTCCTGCAATGTTTTCCTAAATTAAAGAAGTTGGATATCCACGGTAACATCAAGCGCATTTACGACTGGTGGTTTCTTACGAACCTAACGGACCTGCAGGAGCTTTGTTTACGACACACAGATGAGTGTGATGTCAGTATATTCAGACATACTGACTTGGACGACACATGCTTGTACCACGGTAGGTATGGTTCTAAAGGTGACGTTAAACAAATTGTACCACTAACAACCGCTGTTGAAGGGCTAAAATTTCTCAGGCGCGTATGGTTTACAGGCTTTCGGAACACAGGTATCGACGTACCTTTCTGGAGTTCTTACAACGAGTTCGCGTCACTGACACATGTGCGCATCGAGGATTGTTGTCTTACTCTACCGGAGCTTACAGGGCTAAGCCGCCAAAGCAATCTACACACCTTGGCTATCTATCGATCAGGCAATTTCGACCCAACATATATTTACATCCTGTTAGAGAATCTTCAATCTCTTAGCACTGACGCGTTCTACGTGTCAACATCCGACGTTCGAAGACATATGCTTGCACACATAGAGCATTTATCTATGGATACCCCTAAGCAAGGGTGTAATCAATGCGGTGATTTTCGGCATGATTATCAGAATGGTCAAGTCCAACGAACGCGCGATCAATTTTTCGATCGGAATGACAAACTGAGTCTATTGTCCCAATTTTCCCCGGACCTGTGGTACCGAATCTGTCTGTTTATTACAGATACTCCCCTATGGCTTTTCCACACCTTCTCGAGAGTTTCCAAGATGATGTCGCAACGATCGATCAGGCCAACATGGTTACAGCCGTTCAACTTGGATCTAGGCAGCATTCGAGGAAAGGTACACTTAGCATTAAATTAATTATTTCCTTGTTGTTGATGCAAATGTATAAGTGTATAATATTATGATTTGATATCATATACAACACTAATATTAGCTTCCTAATCCAATCTGGAACGAATGGTGCCATATCAAACATCTCACCTTCCGGGCGCATGAGTCCGCAACAGACAGAGAGGATGTGTTTTCTTCTCTACGATCTGCACCTATCAAGGTAACTGATGTTTCTATCAAGAATATCGAGGACCAAGACATGGAGGGTATTACTGTTCTGGACACGGTGGAAAGCATTGAAGCTACTGCATGTTCTCTAGCTAGGCAGGAGGTGGAAAGCATTGAAGCTGCTGCATGTTCTCTAGCTAGTTTGTCACAAGGTGAGATAGCTTGTAGTCCTTATCTTCCATTGACTAATCAAGGAATGTTGCAAGTGTGTTTTGTTCGTCCTACTCTGCGCCGTCTGATTCTCCGTGATGCTAGGGACATAGATGACGACGGTCTAAATAACATACAGTCCTTAACTAACTTACGACATGTCGATTTCAGTGGCTGGACTGGTTTGACTGATTATGGTCTCAATTTTTTACGAAGACTGCGTCATCTGGAGTTTCTTAGCTTGTCCGGAGCTACGCGCATCACTGCAGCCGGTCTGAGAGCTATGAGTATTCAAGCAATGACTGAGTTGCGACACATCAACCTCTCCTACACAAATATCACAGATGATGGTATGTGTCTTCTAGCCGGTTTACCGCGATTAGAATACCTCAATCTGACTGCATGTAGAGGTTGTGTTACTGACATCGCCATGCGATATATATCTAATATAACAACTCTCCAGCACTTGATCCTATCTCAAAAAGGGCATTCTCTTGGCGTCACCAGTATCACGGATGCTGGCCTGTCCCATTTATCCCAGTTGATCCAACTCCGGCGACTGGACATTTCTTTTAATTCCTTGATTACTTACCGCGCGCTGGCTGGACTACCTCCTATGCTACACCTAGAGTATTTGGATGTATCTGATTGCAGGTATATTAGCATGTCATACCAAAATGAACTACCTGTTGAGGATTATTGTTGTTTATGTTTGTAGGGCCCTTCGATTCGAGCTCGTAGGCACGCAGAAGTTTTGGATGCGGCATCCCAATATTAAGCAAATCCGCGCTAGCACAAATGATCGTGACACAGTTATCTATCAGGGACCATTCGAGTAGGCAATTGATGCAGACTGTTTTTTTTCTCGGTTATCCAGTTTTTTGATGTTTAATCACGACATATTTATGTATATTTAAACTGATATCACGTGATATGTATACTAATACAACTTTAAGTGGTACGGTCCGGCAATATAATTACAGTGAAAGCTAATATTGTAGGCAGTACAGTTATTGGGCTATATATCTGACAACGATCGACATAGTACTCACTGATCTATTATTAATATATATTACACATATTTCTAATACTAATATAATCATTCTAACTTTATTTAATAATGATAAAACTATGCTGCAAGCAAAACTGCCATGCAATTTTAGTACTCACTAATCTAGTATTAATATATATTACACATATTCCTAATAGTAATATAACTATTTTAACTTTATTTAATAATAATAATTCTATAGTGCAAGCAGGACAATAAAATCCCACATGCGTTAAAACTGTAAGGCTAAAATTCAACCAGCAGTGATTGCTGCAAAATTTATCTGCAAAAGTACTACGTATCATCACCAGTGATGATTTTCCTTGTGACTTGAATAAATGCTACAACGTAACTTTTTCTACGAACTTACTCTGCATCCTCGAAAGGTGTGAAATGTCTTTTGAGCAGGCACCGCAATAGGTGCCGCCGCATGACTTCACTGCTTTTCCCCGCGTATTGATCTTCCCTGACAGGGCCCCGTCCATGCAGCAGACTGACAGCTATTGCAGTCATAAATACGAAACAGTCATAGGAATAGTTTTCTTGAATTGGACACTGCATAATCTGAAGTCTACACTCCGAAAGGCGTGCAGACTGCAGCAATTGTTTGACACCTTCCATTTGCTTGACTGATGCAGGATTAGTTTATGGTAACGAATCATAATAATGCAACACATCACACCACTCCCGATCAGTTATTGTGGTCCCGTCTGCTTTCTTCGACCCAGCACTCGATATCGCATATCTCTGTATAGACGGGTTGGCTGGCGGAAGCACATGTGGTTGTTGCGCCCTCACAGCAGTATCTAACGTGAAATCTACATCTACATCATCGCTGTCTCCCACTTGATTTAAAGAACTCTTGCTGGAGCTCGAGGTGCCGATCGTGCGGGACTGGTCTGCCTTCGTAGTGATTAATGCAGGCGATGCATCAGAAGAATCTAACTCTGATTTTGTATGTGACTTTGCCTGTGAAACTGATCTTGTCCCTGCTTGCACCAACTGATTTGGCAGGCCTGTGGCTGAAGCTCCGGCTGGGACTGAATTTGACAACGAATGTGATGACGAACTGGATGAAGATGTCACAACGTCGCGCATGCACACTGATGTGCCCGAACTTGACAATGATTGTGAAGACGAACTGGATGAAGACGCACCAACGTCACGCATGCCACGTGTATAAATATGAAACGGGTTTGGCTGTGTGTTTCGCAGGCATCTCAGCACAATTAGTCGTAAGCGTTGGCGACAGTTACGGTAAGCTACTTTTCGAGTCACCGCAGTCACTTTCGAGTCATTTATGCAGTATATCTTACCATCTCCTCGCGCAGGTGTGGTCCTGTAGCTGACGTAATGACCACTGTCGCAGTTGTCGCCTATGTGATTTACAAAAGAGACGATTTCGTATGGAACATCCTGGTATACCCCTGCATCATTCACAATAGGGACCGTTACAGCTGAAGAAACATGCACCTCTCGCACTATCTTTGTACGAGCATTAGCCACGTTACTCCAAAGTGTCCTGCTTATGGACATCACGATAAAGGCAGGAGCTTCTTCGTGACAAAGTTCCTGTCTCTGAGTAACTTGGATTTGCTCGCCGAAACCGCAAAGCTGTGGACACCTTGCGAGGAACGGTTCATCTCTGAAATAGTAAGTCACAAGTTGCTGGAGTGTACATGGATCACCGCGCCCGTCGGAACGTGTTTCACCTGGCCAACTGAGCATAAGAGGGTCCGACATACAACACTCATCTGGAAAAGAGTTGAACGAAGGAAACACAGGCACCCTGTTAATTGTCTTGTGTTCACATTGGGGGCAAATCCACAATTGGCGGTGGTTGAGTGTCAGCCGCCTCAAAGGCAAACCTTCTTGGCAGTCGGACGGCTTGGCCACGTAACCACCAGAAGGCCCACGTTGTCCTGGCTCGGGGGGCATTGACAAACATTCATTGATCCTCTTGAGTGCAGAAGCCACATCGCGCTGGACGCCAGTATACGTAATATCACTTCCTGCTTCCTTACTCTCAACAACTTTCCACTCATGTAAACTAGTGAACACTGCGTGTAGATCTTGATTCGACGCGGTGGTAGTTGTGAGCTTTCTGTTTTGATATCGTCTTTTGGTACGTGTGTTCATTCTAATACCTGCGAACGGGTAAGCACGATCAAACGTAGTTTCAGCACAGAAATGAGGTTCCTGGCTGCCAAACACTCTATCTCTCCGTAAGATAGCTAGGACACGGCGCACTGCGCAGATGACGCATGCTGCCCCACGATTACATTCAGCACGGAGATTATCTACACCAGCTTCCGAAAACATAGGAGCGATCGCCTGCAACGCGCTCCCTAGATAGCATGTATTGCCAAAGTTTTTGATACCCACAGGCTCTCGCAGAAGCCACCATCCTGCACCACGAGCTCTGCTAGCAAGCAACCCTGACGTGATGAGAATCCAGTGATCGGGACGAACAAATACGAACTGCATGAAATTAGACGCAACGAATCCGTCTGGATTGACAACTTCCCTTCCAAAGGTTCTACTAAAAAGATCCGCAGTCGCACCCGCGCGTGTTTCACTGTCTTCGCTTACGTATAGGAGGAGCGTGTCGAAAAACCCCCACCAAACATCGGGGAACTGCGCGTGCAGAATTATAGCAACCCGCAATGCAACATCGGAGTCTACAAAACGTCCACGTGTCACCAGATTAAGAAGAGATTCAACAGTCAGAGGACAATAGAAAACCTCCCGAATAGATCCCAAACACAGACTATCTGAATTCCAACCAGGAAATTTCCTGAGTATCTGTACTAATTCTCGCTCGTTGTACGATGGCTCATTAGGTAACATAGGACGATCGAGATCGATGTCGGGCCTCCCTGTCCCTCCCGGTCCCACCAGGCACAACTGTAAACCTTGACGAATCTCCTTACTGTGCTTTCCTCTCTTTCTACTAGCTCTCTGCTTCTGTGCAGCCGCGAGTCTCTCCGAGTATTGATGCATGTTCCGTCCTTGAACGGGAGTTTTGACGAAGCTTGCGCCCTCACCTGGGACACCAACCGCATCGGCATTACTCTTCCCTTTACTGCTACCGCCGTGCTCTGGGGTGCTGTGAGGTACTCCTCCTATCCCTGTACCTCGTAGCGCTTTTCCAACACTCGATGCCTCTGGCAAACTCTGCTTGCTGCTGTTCATTGCAGCATTGTCTCAATATTGGTGCTTGCCACTTTCTGAACCTGGATGGAGTGCTTGTCACTTTCGCACGCTCATCCGAGCTATCAACTTCACCAGTACTAGAATTCCCTTTACTTCTACCACTGCTGTCTCGAGTGCATACTAATGTTTGGGCTCCGGTCCCAAAACATGGTAGCGATTTCGCAACACCAAATTTTGGTGGCACGGACTGTGTGCTGCTGAGCATCCCCTTAATTGTACCTTTGCTGCTAGGGTCGCTGCGAAACTCACGCCGCTGAAGGGGCACCCGCTCTTCAAAGGAGGCCTGGGAATAACGATATTGTAGCGCTTTTCACACTCTCGGAGTATCTCCTCGCATGCTCTGTGCATCCAAGGCTGCACATACTGGGCCCTAGGTGTGGGATAAACATAAGCTAAGTCTTTCTGACCTCCCTCCCTCGCGATGTGAATGAGCCGGTTGATTTCTATCAAACGGCTCGCGAACATGCCATGCAGCTTCGATTTAACTTTCGCAGATCACACAGCCTAGAGATAGGGAAACTTCTCAGCAACAAGTTCTCCAACGCACGCACCCGGCTGATAGAGACATAACCAAGCCCTAGTGGATTATCTCTGTTCCCTAAATCTGCGTCGCACAGTTGATACGTCTGGCCCTGCGACTTGTGCACGGTGACTGCCGAACCTAGCCTTAAGGGGACCTGGTTTCGGTAATGTCCATCTGTATCGTCTCTCCGATTGCACTGCTTGGGCACGATGCTCACCACTCTGGGGATGCGTTCTCCCAAGATGGATCCACCTATGTATCCACAGTCTTTATCCACTTGCACCAGCACACTCACTGGTAACGCGGGCGGCAGCCGATCGGAGCCATACAGGATACCCAACACTGTCCCTGTGGTGCCGTTGACGAGACCGATACTTTGATTCACATTCTGTGTCACCATCACCCTCGCACCAGCCGCCAGATATACCTCGTGTCTCAAGCCTCTGAATTCCCCGGCGGGCCTCTTGGAGTCCGATTGTGCCTGACCCGGGGCATACTCTGCTTCGATTCTGGCAATCGCTTCGTTGTTCTTTGACACCACTGTCTGCAGCCTCGCCAGGTTGACAGCATCTACCTTTTCATTCTCAAACGCCATATATGTTGCGTCCTTGAATTTCGCTCGGTCTTCCTCCTTGACGTTCTCAATAAACCTCTGCTTCAAGAATTCATAGTCAGCACTCGTGCAGAAATCGTAACGATAGCGTCTAAGAAAATCCTTGAATTCTCGGTAATGTGGAGACTGTCGATCCAGTCTCTCCTCCTCTTCCAAAAACACTGCTTTTGTGGTAGCCTTGCGGTACAGACTGGCGCCAATCGTCTCTTCCAGATGCCCAGGTATACTTGGTCTCCATGGTGCTCTGTCAATGACAGGCGGTAGCTGACACATATCTCCGACGACAATGAGGCGTATTCCACCGAAATCTAGATCAGAAGTACAAATTTCACGCAGACGCCTGTCGAGCCAATACCATCCTTTCTTGCCCAACATGTTAATCTCATCAACGATGAGCCATTGCTTGTCTTTCCACTGCGCTTGGAGCTCACTGCTGATCTTAACACCGTTTTTCATCCTAGACAACATATCCTCATGCTGCGGACTACATGGTAGCTTAACAGCAGACGCTAAGGTCTGCCCACCAATGGAAGATGCAGTCTTTCCCGTGGTCGCGGTGACCGCAACACCCTGCTGCTTCGATTCTAGCAGCTGCAGCATCCTGTTGACGACCCACGACTTGCCTGTGCCGCCGCCGCCAGTGATGAACAACCCGAACGGAAGCTTTGCCCATTCTCGAGTGCCACTGCCTGTCATTTCCAGAACATTTGCAATCCTCTTGACCTCCACCTCAACGTGTCGTAGTGCAACTAGCTGTCCTCGATTCGCACCCTTCGTCCATTGACCCTCTGGCAGTTTACCACGGTCGATTGTTGACCCTCGCTGATCCACAGTCCACGAGGAGAGCTGCCGCAACTCATCATCACTTAAATCTAGCTTCTCGAACACACCATCGCGGTATGCTGCATCGAACAGCCGCTAACGCATCACCAGACCCGGAGGAGTCCAGTTGTCTTGCTGAATCAGGCTCATCTGCCATGTCAAATTCAGTAAGTTTCCTGGCTACTTGCTGCAATGACTTCTGAGCTTTGCTTTGCATCCTAGAACGCTTCCCTGAATAGCAGTCCTCACTCTCACCATCAAAGGTTTCGTTCTCGCACTCGCTATCTTCCTCACTGGTAACATCTGAAGTGTCTGACCCCGAGTCATCATCCTCCGAGCTCGCTTTCTTTGCCTTCCCCGTGCTTCGATTAAGTTCTGCTCGCGCCTCAGCCACTGAGGTTCTGATCCACTCCTCTTTCAAATGCTTGTGCTGGTTGAGAAAACGCTGATAGTCCGATCGTAGCACATCCTCATGGGTGCACTCATCATAGGGACGATTCTCACACCATGGAACCCTTGATATCAGCTGCTGATAGCAATACTCGGCGTGCCTCGGGTGCCCTTCCCAACGCTTCAGTGAGGGTTGAATCACAACAGTCACAGGCTTGGTTAGTCTGTGCCAGACCTTCTTCTTCCGGCGAAATCTAGAGTAGAATTCTACGAGGCTGAGCTTGGTAACGTCAACTCCTGCAATCTCTCTCGGCCTCATGGCATAAGCATCCACTAAGCCCAAACTCATATATTCAGCTGGCATCTCCGCAATCTCGTTGGCATCATCACCTCCATCTGGGTTGCGTTGCGCCATGCTTTGAAACTTCCGCCTTGCTGCGACATCTAACTTCACATCCTCGAGCTCCCGGCGGACAGCATATAGTGGCCGCCATACTTCCCGTTGCTGACGAGGAGGGATCGTGATCTTGCAGAACGAAATGGCTGATGAATGATGAATCAAGGATAAGCCTAGATTCCGATGCATGACTTCCGGCTTGCTCCAGTCCCTTTTCTTGAGCATTCGCATAGCTAGTTTCCTTACTAAACTATTTCCAGGAACTGGTAACTGGACTTCCTCTGCTGTATCTTCCTCCATGGCCCCGACTGCAGCTGGATCTGGTACGCCAGACTTGTCTTGCTCTGAAGAAATAGTATGCGTGGTGTCCTGCTCGCTGTCAGGCCCCGATCTACCCTTGTCGTTCTCTGAAGAGATAGTAGGTGCAGTCCTTGTATAATCATCTACCTCTTCCTGCTCGCGTTCAGACCCCGATCCACCACCTTCCAATTCAGCCTGGAGAGCGGCGTATTCAGATTCCAACGCGCTAGGATCGGATTCGCCTGCCCAAGAATGAGCCTGCAACTCATTCGGATCATCTAAGCCTGCCCATGGATCAGCACGCAGACCGCTCGGATCATCAACGTCGGCCATGGCTAAGGGATCAACTCCATGTTCGTCAAACTCTCACATCTCTGCTTCCTTGTGCGCCTCCGGGTTGGCACCTTCCCCCGCTGCTGTGGACGTATTCGATGTTGCAGGCGGCTCTGCTGTCAGCGGCTCCTCAGAATGTGTAGCTTTCCCACCACCTGCCTTGGCAGCAGCATGTTGCTTCAGAATGGCGTTTCGCTGAAAATGAATTGATTTCACTACCGCTTGCATCACTCTTGTTGGCTGTCTCGCTAGTAGTCTCCGCCTTGGTCATATACTTGGTCATGTAATTCAAGGCATCCACGTAGTCAAACAGGAACTGCATATCCGTATTCCCAGGCCAGTGCTGCGCCATGATGGGGCTCGTCGCGTCAACGCAAGGGATCGTTGCGACGCGGATAGCGTTTCACTCGGAAGTGTAACAACATCTGGCTGAGCGCAACTGGAAAGTCAGAGGAAGAGATACACTGGGATGATGAGCCTTCGTGCGTTACTAATAGCTCCATCAACTTCTCCACTTCGGCCTCCAGTGCAAGCAGCACGTCCCCACCCTGTTGGACCTCTAAACTCGCCAGCATCATCTTGATATCGTCATCCGAAATAGCTGGCGGGTGCTCATGTCTGCTCAAGATATCTTTATCCATCCGACGCTCGATCTCGATACTTGTTCGCTCACGTAGAGGGTGAGGCAATCCGTACTGACACAGGAATTCCTCTTGCTGGTTTCGCTTGCAAGTAGCGTCACTCTTCTGTCCGCTCCCTTTATCGTGCGCGTTCTCACCGCCATCGTTGGGGTTGGCTGCTGTATCAGACAGGAGACAGAGAGAGAGAGAGAGAGAGAGAAAAGAGTAATAATGTAATAATAATAATAATAATAATAGTGCTTCTCTGTCAATGGCTGATGCATTTCTGCATATGCGCCTCCATCGTCTCACCCGTGAGGGGAGTACGAAGAATTGACGATAAGCTCTAATGACACCCCCGCAAGGGCAGTAATAATAATAATAATAATAATAATAATAATAATAATAATAATAATAATAATAATAATAATAATAATAATAATAATAATATTAATAACAACAATATTAATAATGTAATAATAATATTTAATCTAAGAGGTGAACAACAAAAGATTACCAGCAAAATTATCTTGCTTGTCAGGTGAACTCTTTCTTGTTTTCTGTTTTCCAGGGGGGCGCCGTCTGCATTTACTGCTTGGCCCACACACGTGGCGTCCACACTGCTGCTGCACACCGATCGACCACTCCGTCACTTCATCCGCTGTCTCGCAGCTCCAAATCGATCTGCTGAGGTACGCATTACCTTCTGGTCGTGAAGTCGCACTGCTATCTTTCCGTCTATCCAGACTTCGATTCCACGCATCGGCTATGCCATCAGTAAATGCAATCAGTTTAGCTTTGATGTCTTCACTTAGGCGATCTGCAAGTTCCTTGATTTTGGGCACGTTGCTTTTAGCCTTGACTAACATCAGGAGCAGAAGCTTTTCTCCTTCTCCAATCAAATCAGGCGCCCTGCTGATCCTAGCACACCCGTGACCATGTAGCACACCCCTCTGTTGGAATTCTGCTCGCACCCAGTGCCACGCGGATTGTAAATAACCACCAAAGTAGGAATCAGTAAAGTGCTTCATCTTCTCCCAAAAGAACTCACCAACCACACCACAGTTCTGGATCGCCGCCTGTCTGCGTTGGTGGAAGGTCGGTGGCGGTTCCCGTTTCTTGCGTAAGGGAGGCAGGATGCCGGAATATAACTTCTTGTTCTTCTTGTCATCACCGTGTAGCTGCGGCAGCCAGTTGTCTGGACGCGATAACGTAAAAAACACATTAGGAACTCCTCGTCTCCCATCAGGGCCATCGGTGATCAATGATAGCACATTCTGTCTGGCCTTGTACCACGCTCTGGGGCTCCCATACTCAGGCGTGCAAACCTTCTC
>WBZZ01003767.1:2500-20549 GCA_019918135.1 Paulinella micropora | reverse complement strand
TCTTCTCCTTCTCCTTCTTCTTCTCCTTCTCCTTCTTCTTCTCCTTCTTCTTCTCTTCTCCTCCTTCTTCTTCTTCTTCTTCTTCTTCTTCTCCTTCTCCTTCTCCTTCTCCTCCTTCTCCTCTTCCTTCTCCTCCTCCTGCTTCTGCTTCTTCTTCTTCTTCTTCTTCTTCTTCTTCTTCTTCTTCTTCATCGTCATCATCATCATCATCTTCTTCTTCTTCTTCTTCTTCTTCTTCTTTTGCTTCTTCTTCTTCTTCTTCTTCTTCTTCTTCTTCTGCTTCTTCTTCTTCTTCTTCGTCTTCTTCTTCTCCTTCTTCTCCTTCCCCTTCTCCTTCTTCTTCTTCTTTTTCTTCTTCTTCTTCTTCTTCTTCTTCTTCTTCTTCTTCTTCTTCTTCTTCTGCTTCTTCTGCTTCTTCTGCTTCTGCTTCTGCTTCTGCTTCTTTCTTCTTTCTTCTTCTTCTTCTTCTTCTTCTTCTTTCTTCTTTCTTCTTTCTTCTTCTCTCTTCTTTCTTCTTTCTTCTTCTTTCTTCTTTCTTCTTTCCTCTTCTTTCTTCTTTCTTCTTTCTTCTTCCTTCTTCCTTCTTTTTCTTCTTCTTCTTCTTCTTCTTCTTCTTCTTCTACTACTACTACTACTACTACTACTACTACTACTACTACTGCTACTGCTACTACTACTACTACTACTACTACTACTATACTACTACTACTACTACTACTACTACTACTACTACTACTACTACTACTACTACTACTACGACTTCTACCACTACTACTACTACTACTATATTACTATGTAGTGACTGATGACAGTGCACCTCATTGGCACCGTCACTGCGCCGCGGTTGCGGTCAGCTGCATTGAATCATGATTCAAACCGAATTCAGCGGCCCCATAACTTACTGTCACACGTGATTTTAAAAGTAAACTGCACAGGGTCTCTGCATGACCTTAAACTGACTTTTATTATTATTATTATTATTATTATTATTATTATTATTATTTTCTTTTTACGCTTCACCTCTAACTTAACTCTTCCATTCTATCTCTTCGTCTTCCCACTCAGCCCTATGAGTGGCAAGTATCAGTTTTTTTCAAACAGAGCTTGCGTAAAAAGTGTACTCAGACGGTATTAAGAGTCAGTCACCTACAGCCCGGAGTTCAGTGCAATTTCAAGTTCACATGCGTCGTTTTCAGCTCAACGGTCGGAAAAGCAAGCGCTCTTCAATCATTAAAAATCGCGTAGTGGAGAAAAAAAAAAAAAATCAAGTGTCAAATTCAACGAAGAATGGTATAAACCATTGGACAGTCGTAACTAGACCCTTCTCCTCAGTACCTATTATTGGTTAGTAGTGGTCACGTGTTAGTTATTATTAGATACCTAGATATTAATTAAGTACCTTTTTAGTATCTGTCCTGGTACTGGTGGCACTAGTTTTATTAATATCGTTACCTTTTTACCTCATATCACTGCCACTGTAACAGCCACTACAAACGCAGTTTTTCGCCGCTGCAGTACATCTTTTGACTTCGTTCGAGGACTGACGGGAATTGCGACTGTTCTCATTGTTCCAGATTGAATTCATCCGACGGTTCAACTCTGTATTGTAAGTTATCATATTCATACTACCCGCCGTTATTCCCATAAAATTATTATATAATTCAGTTTTAGTCAAGTAGTAATATATACTAATAATTTTATCCTAAGTTAGTCGGATGTAATCAATTGCCTTTTTGTCATTATTACTTAATTAATTTCAGTCCTGAACTTTAGTATTTCCAATGTTACTATTACCTTTGTTAAGTAATTCATCTTATTTTCTGGAATGTCTAAACCAACAGTGACCTAGTGTAGTTCCAGTTTTGAGTAGTGACGTGTCACTTTTCCTTCCTTTCACAAAATGCAATGACTGATTAAAGATTGTCTCAGCATTCAGACTTGTGTCTTATTAATACTATGACGGGACACTTGGCTTCACCGCCAAGAACTGTGAGACTAACTTAATAATCTGCAGTATTCTTGCTGTGTCCTACAGTAGATACTTTATTGAGAAAAGGGCGCCAAGGGACGGCCCAATTATATACTAGGCCGGACGCACGTAATAGCTCTGACGACACACCGTGGCATTACATATGCCTGCCCTTTTTATAATTTTCACAGAATAGATATATTGGGACCTACAGTTAATTTAATAATTTACTTTGATCCAGGGGGAGTGTTAGATCTATTAATATAATTAACCGGATAGTCAGTATGGGCCGGCATACGTAATGGCTCTAACGACACAAATTACATGTGCCGGCCCATACTGACAATCCGGTTAATTATATTAATAAGTCTAACACTCCCCCTGGATCAAAGTAAATTATTAAATTAACTATAGGTCCCAATACATCTATTCTGTGAAAATTATAAAAACACAGACTTAAAATATAATAATATTACTCACTCTTACCCTCACTCTCTCCAAGAGGTTATGTCGATGGTGGCTACCCGGCTTACTAGGGCACGTATGCATCAACTAGATTACATACAGGGCAGCTCCCCCTAGCAAAGCTAGGCCTGGTCGACGAGAAGAGGATTAGGTCCTACGCACCCCCTACCCTATGTTGAGTAGCATTATGTATGTAACACAAGTACGGTATGGTCATAATACACATATAATATTGATATATATATATGATCGCGTAATTAACCATAATATATAAAAATAAGACATATGATCTGTACTGATCTATCAAAAGGTATGATCACCTTGAACTATATGTTACATATCTATCCGGTAGTATGGATTTATAACTTTGACAGCGCTTCCCGTAGAGGGGTATAAAAGAACATAATGTAACATAATATGTACATGAACAAAGACACGATATCTGTAATTATCGGCCTGTCTGGTACATCCGGCTGGTCTGACGTACTTCCGTGTTGTTCCACACTCCCGTGTGGCACGTTCACCAACCAGCCGGACTCCATGTCGGCTTCTTATAGATTTTTATGTATATAAGTGTATAGAGATAGAAACTGAAGCAAAGTACACAGAAGTTGGAACGAAACGAGCGAAAGAGACGCGATCATCGTAGTATTTCAGGCTGAGAAAACGGGCGAAGTCATCACGCTTTGACAACCTGAAAACTAATGCCTCAAGGGATTCAGTAGTATTTCAGGTTATGAAACCGGGTGAAGTCGTCACGGTTTGATAACCTCAAATACTAATGTCTGGAATGAGCAATGAACTCCGGCGCCGGTCATTCGCCACCGGGCCCCGTCGGCACTCGTCTATTCACACACCTGTGCAACTTATGTGTAATATGCGAGAAAATTATTATATTGCATACCCCGTGAATATAAAACGAAGTCCAAGATGATAAGCCTTACTAATATGGGAATTGATCGAATTTTATCCTGAATTTAGCGCAATTTTCCCTACTAAGCACAAGGGAGATTTTTCCAGCCAGGTAATTGAACTTGTCTACCGTAACATGTATTTTGGTGAACACATCTGCGATATTTTCCTCCGTAGGGACCCGGAATAGTTTGACCTTTCCTTCTCTCACGAGTTGCGCTAGAAGGTGGTATCGGACCTCTATGTGCTTGGTCCTAGCTTCCCCTAGCACTCTCTCCGACAATAATATCGTTCCTTCGTTATCCTCGAAGAGAGGTGTAGGACCTTCAAGATTTATTCCGATATCCCGTAAAGTTTGTTGTAATGCAAGAAGTTCTCTGACCGCCTCATTTGCTGAAACAGTCTCGGACTGTAATGTAGATTGGGCTATCACGGATTGCAGTTTAGAGAACCACGAAATCGGTGTCCCGTTGAATAAGTAAACGTATCCAGATCTTGATTTACGTGAGTTCTTATCCCCCGCAAAATCCGAGTCTACAAATCCGACTATCGGTTGTTCTGCAATAATTCTGTCTACATTAGCAAGAACCGGCACGCTGAACATGTCCATTCCGGTCATTGCGGGTTTTTCCAATGATATCATCGATTGCGTTGGCCGCTGCGCAAGATTCTAGATTAGGTTTCCAAGATTCCGAAGTTTTAGGAACCGAGAAATTAGTTTCTAGCAACTTCCGTAAATTTCGATCTCCTCTTCTGAAAAATATTAACGCTCGCGGGGGCAGAAGCCACAAGAACATTCTGTGCACCATAGCATAAGACATCCCCGGGTTAGGGACTTGGGACTTAGCTGCTATCCTTAAAGGGCATATGAGGAGTGGCCGGATGTGAACAGCCAAAAAGATAAGCATCCCTATCAAGCATCTAAGATCATAACGTAATAGGCGATGGTCCTTCTTTAGGGGAGCGGGGTTGTCAGAAGTGAATGGTGTTTTAGCCGGTATCTCCTGCATGTAACCCAACTCCTCCAAAATCAATACTCATACTTACGTTGATGCAGAGTAATCCCCTTTTCAGACTGGATGATCTGAATGTTTTTGAATTCGGTGACTTTGCCTAGGTCCTTGCACCGGAATCCTCTCTTTTCGAACAACTTCACCATCTTGGTGTGCTTTTCTTGTGACGCAGCGTGGCAGCCATCATCGACGTGAAAGGACACCAATTGGGTAGTTTGGGGGCTACTCCCATGCTTTACGAAAGAGGCTCTGTCTAAAGAGGCTTGAATTTGCGTTCGGTAATGAGCTCCCCGGACAGTACGTCGTACCAAAGACGGCCTGCCTCCGGATGGCCGTATAGGGCCTTCTTCAGAAGCTAGACATAGTCCGCAGTCTGAAATTCGGCCGGCGGTTTGACATATATGTCGTATGGGAGATTCGCATGCAGATAGGCAGTCGTGAAATCTATCAGCCATAAATCTATTCCGAAAAAGGCTGCATAGGCTACCATGAGCAAAATGGTCCTGTGCTGGGCTGTGGGAGAGTAAGTCTTTCTGGGATTGTACTGAGCGTAAGCTTTCAGGAGGTCCCCTCGCAGGGTTATCCGGGCTTTGTGGAATTCATCCGCAGTACCTTGTTGTTTTACCGTATCTATCCATTTTATAGGAATGATTGGTGTGCCCGACATTTTCGCTTCGCTCACTTTTCGCCAAACAAATGCTTTTAGTTCTTTGAGCTGTTCGAATTCCTTTTGTCTAGCTTGCTTACGGTCTTTTGGTTTCTGTACTACTGGGAATTCCGGGAATTTCTCACTCACGAGACAATACTCCGCCCGATTTTCCTCCCGGGCACATACCGCGACATGAGCTCTCGCCCTCTTCCCCGTGATAATGTTTTCATTCGAAATTTCCGCCTGTTCGTGTGATCTCCATCCCGGTTTATGTGCCGCTCTTTGCTCCTCTACCCTCTCCCTCTCCCCCTCGACAAACGCAAATTCTGAGGTTTCTTCCCGTATGCCGTTCAAAGAAGGCAACGGCCTTAAGGAAGCATATGAAAAACTCATTCTTATGTCTCAGATAATAGTCTAACTCAAACCCAGATGCAAGACATTTGACGGTGAACTTGTACCTTTCCCCGTCCCACGATAAGGTATTCCACCAACCCTGGGTATCCATTGTTATGTGAACCCCAGGGTGGCGTTCTACCGCATGGTGGTTGTCTTTGAAATGGGGCACTCTCGTTATCTTATTCTTTAACCACCACTCACATCTCATTACTCGTTCCCTCCACTCTCTCCCCACTATCTTTACTCACATATAGTTAGCCATTCGCTCCATGGCTTTTACCCCTCTGTGCTTACACATACGATGGAACACAGTGGCATGTATGTTTTCATGATAGTGAGGAAGAACAACAGGACATAAAGCTTTACTACCTAGTGCTTTATCTCTCTTACCCTCAGCCCTTTCATCTTTCTCGTGATCTATCTCAGTAGAATAGGGTACGTATGTATTAGGTACGTCACATCGCCAACCACAAATGCACGGTGACAATAAACAGTACGTCATGGTATGTAGGTGGGTTGGTTTTCTGAGAAAGATGAGAGGTGGGTTGTCAAGCTTGTCCCCCCGGGTCCGACGTGACTGTCATCATCGTCGGGCTCGGGAGTCTCACTTGTGGTTGGGGGCATAGTAGTAGAGGTACTTGTGGGCTCATACCACTCGTTAGGATTGAGAGGTGGGGTGCCCGGGGCATCAAACACCGTCAAGTGGTTTGGGAATGCTCTCCCTCTAGCCACGATTTGGTCTTCCGTAATCAGAATAGGCTTCCTGAGCACTATCACTTGATTGTTTTGGTGTATGACGGCGAAACCCTTACGAACCCATGCCGAAGTAGCCACCAACCCGTACTTTAGGTGCGGGTTGTAGGTGGTGTGGGCATCAAGGACATTGACTTCTTCCCCATGAGCTCCGGACAGATTCATTAAAACCTTTCCTTGGTACTCGGTTCTAATGCTTCCTTTCGCTATGCGGAACTTCTGTGGAGCTCTCTTAAGGCTAACAAACGTAGACCTACTGGGTGTTTTGCTTGCACCACTATCGTCTACCCACACTATATTGCTACTGTCAGTTCTGTGGTCACAGTTATTGTCCATCAACATGATAGAGCATTCAGAGTGTGGTTGTTCGGGGAATGAAGTGGCGGTGTCTGTGTCTGATGGGCTGTGTGGTTCGTCTTCTTCTGGAGGTGTCACTCCACCCAACACATCCTCGAGATCCTCTACCTCCTTTACCATGTACGGGAAAGAAGAAACGATGCCTCGTGCAACGGGTTGTCGTGTTTGGTAGCAAGGGTAAGGACGCAGTCGTGCATGGCGTAATATAGTTCTGTATAGAATTCATCCCCTCCTGGCTTGTAATCAACCCGTCTGTCACTGTTCTACTCTTAAGCCCCTGATTGAGAGCAGTAACCAAGCGTTGTATTTCTTCGATGGGAGGTAGTCCTCCACCTCTTAACACCCGCTTTCCGTCTCTTACCTAAACGTTACTATCCTCAGCTCTACCTGGCTCTCCCTCTTCCATGACCTCAGGGGTCCAAATAAAGGTGATGAGGATGTATCAGATAGTGCAGTGGTAGGTTGAGAAGACGAAGTGTGAGTCAAAGTTGGTGCAGACAAAGTAGGTACAGGCGGTCTACCCTCTACTCCCCCTCCTCCTACTCCTGCTCCCCCTACTCCTACTCCTCCTACTTTCACTCCTCCCCCTGCTACTACTCCCCCTACTCCTTCCCCTATTTCTCCCACTCCTTCTGTGGATGTAGTAGTGGTAGTAGTAGTAGTAGTAGTAG
This sequence comes from Paulinella micropora, assembly GCA_019918135.1. Classification (NCBI taxonomy): domain Eukaryota; phylum Cercozoa; class Imbricatea; order Euglyphida; family Paulinellidae; genus Paulinella; species Paulinella micropora. Next base: position 13,364 of record WBZZ01003767.1, on the reverse strand, counting down.
TGGTAGTGGTAGTAGTAGTAGTAGTAGTACTAGTAGTAGTAGTAGTAGTAGTAGTAGTAGTAGTAGTAGTAGTAGTAGTAGTAGTAGTAGTAGTAGTAGTAGGTGTGCAAAGAGATGTAGTTGCATTGTTGGATTGAGCAGGGTTGATGCTTGCTTTCCACAAGTGATGTGTGCAAACAAAGTGGCAGGTTCGTAATACATAGCATCATGAGGGGGAAGCAACCCTAGGTTCAATTTTTCTCGGTACTTGCTCAATATTTCCCCTCTCTTCCTTTCTTGATCAACATGAAGCGAGCAAAAGTCATGATCTATCCGTCTAGCAGCACACTTCCCACCCTGCACCCCCTTTCTCGCCGCTCCCAGTCTCCACGAGCACCTAACTCCTGTATCTGGCACTGTCGCCTCACACTGCTTACTACTTGTGACGTGACAGTCAACCACACGCACTGGTCTACCGTGGAGGTTGAGGGGTGGGCCACCTACTTCTCGTAATGTGACTGGGTTGTATTTTTTCACGAGTAATTTTATGTATCCTACCTTTGTACGTCTGAGGGCCCAATTCCCTTCCAAAGGTATGATTTGGTTTAGGGGAGTTGGGTCGCCAGCCATATCAAGGGTGGTCAAAAACTTATTCTCGTGAAGGGGTGGAATAGTGGGGCGAGTGTATGTGGAGTCGTTTTGGGTAGATGATGCATGTCCTTTCTGCTCTCCTCTACGCACACCGCCCTCAACACCTCCTCCCTCTCTACTTCTTGCGCCAGGTGGCTTAGATGCATGAGATAACAGTGGCATAGGGGTGTTGTTTGAGGGTGGGGGGTTGTCTTCCTCGACACACACACCACTATCATCTTCTCTCAGTCTCCCCATCATCGTGATTGCCATGTGGTGAATCCCCAACTCACCATCTACTTCTGATTCTTCTTCAGACTCAGAAGGAGATTGGTTAGTTGGGGGTTCATCTTCTTCTTCACTTTCTGAGTGAGAGGGTGAGTTAGAGGAGTCAGATGATTCTGCGTTTAAGCTTATCATTTTCTTCTTTTTAATGAAGTCTGCTGCTTTCAGCTTTCGCCCCTCTCCTCTGCTGCCTTCCTTCTTCTTCTTCTTTGCTCCTTCTCCTTCTTTCTTCTTATGTTTGTCTGTCTTCTCACTCTGACTCGTCCTCTCTCTTCTCCTTCCCACGCAACTTCTCAGAGACCCTAGTTCTCCTTCTTATGGGGCATTTCAAGGGGCCATGTCCATCCTTGGGACAGTCCTTGAGTTGACACCTGACTAGACAGAAAGCAATCTTATGGTCAGGGGACAGACGGTTCCAACAAATACTGTCCTCCCCCTCACCATAAGCCTGTGAAGGCTTGCTCTTTTTCTTGCCCTGAGCTATCCCTGCGACTGTGTTGATAGTGATAGGGTCGCTCTTTGAACTACCAGATCCATATAGCTTTCGCATTCTAGTTTCTGATACGTTGCTTTGAGCTAACTGCTCCACTACCTTGATGAATTCAGGCAGCTTAGGTCTTTGAGTAGGTAAGAGAGGACACCAAGTGTTGCGATAGTAGGCTTGGTAGACAGGTAGGTGTTTTAATTTCTTCATGATCATGCCTGTCTTCATCATCTCTGGTATCACTCCCATCGTCTTTTCTTGTGTTTTGATAGTCGTGAAATAGTCAGCTAGCCAGCTACTCACCTCACTAACCTTCTTAGGGTACGAGTAGTATAGTTTTTCCTGGTCCTCTTCAAACCTTATGAGGTCAAGACCTCCATAATGTTTTTTGAGGGCGAGGAAACACTTTACGACGTCCGTATCCCCCTGCCTCATTATAGTCATCACCTTCCTATCGTGAGCACATGATTGAAGTAGAAAGGCATAGAGCAATCTGTTTAGCTTAGCTTCTTTCTCTTTCGTGTAATATCTGGCTCCCAATTGTAATGCAAATAGCGGTGACGGCTTACTCCCCCTCGTCAACACTGGTATTTGGGATTTTAGGTCCGTAGGTATAACAGTGGCGGGGGCAGAGGCAGTTTTTGCACTTGCAGTTTCTTGGCCCTCTTCTTTCTTTCCCTTGTCTTTCTCCTCTACCTTTACTACTACTGTCTGATCTTCGTCCTCTTCTTCTTCCTCTTCCTTTGCAGGTGATTTGAAGGGTGCATCTGAAGGGGAATCAGGTCGTGCAGGTAGTTGTATAGGTTTGGCTAAGGGATGAGTCTCAAAGCCCGGAATTACGGAAAGGATTTCTGGGTGAGTGACACCTATAACTGATGTAAAGGTGTACTCAAACAGCTCCCATTCTTTTCCATAATTGAACTTTGGAGGGTCTAGCCTCATTTTTACTAAGTCAGAACCTTGATACGCCATATTGTTCGGGCGTACCAAGGGCGGAAGATAGGAGGGAGGCTCGACTACCAATGTTGCTTTCTCTGTGAGTAGAGAAGCGAGATAGAGTCAGGAAATAAAATAGATATTGACGATCTGATAATAACTAGGTGGCAGCCTTCCGCACAATCCGCCTAGTCTGACTGGTGGTACCTTCCGCACACACACCAGACTGGTGGTAGCCTTCCGCACACACACCAGATTCAAATATTTGGTGACAGCCTTCCGCACGTACACCTGTTCGTATTTTCGGTGGTAGCCTTCCGCACACACACCGATAGTACTCAATAAGTGAATAAAGTCTACTAGACCTAACGTTCACGCTACAAGGCTCTATAACCTGTGAGACTAACTTAATAATCTGCAGTATACTTGTTGTGTCCTACAGTAGATACTTTATTGAGAAAAGGGCGCCAAGGGACGGCCCAATTATATACTAGGCCGGACATACGTAATGGCTCTAACGACACACATTACATATGCCGGCCCATACTGACTATCCGGTTAATTATATTAATAGGTCTAACAAGAACTCCACTAACCTCTATGTAAACCGCAAAGCATGAACTGCTTAAAGGTTATGAAGCCTTGATTGGCTCGGGGTTCAGTCCGCACAACGAGACAGAGACCGTGACTTTCTCAATAGATCTTAACCTTACAATTCCACAAAAACTGAGAACAGAACAGTCTTGCCCGAAAAGAGGAAAAGCCTCACCTAGCGAAAAGGTGAGTACAGAGATATCAGAGCAAAGTGGCAGAGAGTCCACTCGGTTTAAAAGTTTGTTGCTCTGATTGAAAGTTGTCTACCATGACCTTAATCGAGATAGCGCTGCATGACAGCGAAAGTGAACGTGAGAAGGGCAAAGAAGCCCACATTTTATCCCATCTCGCACAGAAGGAGTTAGCGTCAAGGTCGATGGGGTCATAGGTACATGATGTTTGACCAATATAACTTAATATAATGATCCGGAACTCACAGTAGACCGCGTCTGCAGTAACAAAGCTTTAATGACGCGCCAAACCAACAGAAGGCGTGCAGAACGATATGACTGGCCGGATATAAGTAATGGCTCTACCGACACCGTTACTCTTATACGGCCGGCACATGTAACTATTAATATTGATTATTAGTTCTAACACTCCCCCTGGAGCAAAGTAAATTAGTAAAAGTTACTGCAGGTCTTAATGTATTGTATTACGACCTCTATCACTATTTTGTGAAACTTAGAAAACACAAACTCAAAACATACTATGACCACTTACCCTCACACTCTCCGAGAAGTATTTTCAGATGATGTGGCTACCCCTCTACCCGTGGCAAGCATAGATCAAGTAGACTATATGCAGGGCAGCGGTCCCACGGTAGAGGCCTCTCCGACGAGAAGCAGATTATTGTCCTATTCCCAACTAACCTCTCATATAATAACTATCGAGTAAGGTAGTATGTAATAATGACACATGTTATATAAAAATGATATGAAATTATTGATATACTACAAGTAGATACATAAATAAATTCATATAATAAAGATATAAGCATATGTCTATTTACTATATAATTACGTATACATGAGCATAGTCACAAATGAAAAAGAAAATTTTCAAGGGCTTCCCGTAAGGGGTATCAAAAGTGACAAATTATCGACCGGTCTGGTACAGCACAGGGGTGGATTCCAAGCCTGTCAACCTTCTTGAGGTGATGAAACGCCCATCACACCAACCACCCTGGCCTCCAACTTAGTCTCTTATGATAGATTATATGTAATGTAGTAGTAGTAATAATAATAATAATAATAATAATAATAATAATAATAATAATAATAATAATAATAATAATAATAATAATAATAATAATAATAATAATAATAATAGTGCTTCTCTGTCAATGGCTGATGCATTTCTGCACATGCGCCTCCATCGTCTCACCCGTGAGGGGAGTACGAAGAATTGACGATAGGCTCTAATGACACCCCGCAAGGGCAGTTCCAACACTTCCAGACGGACCGGTATGTTCAATGAAAATACTGGTCCAGACGGACCGGTATGTTCAATGAAAATACTGGTGGCACCGACGGGAATCGAACTGGCGACAGGGCCCAGATGGCAGAACTTGACCACTGGGCTATCACGGTGTCCAATAATAATAATAATAATAATAATAATAACAGACCAATTATGGTCACAATTATAACTTATATATAAGGAGGTTGCAGATGCGCGGGCCCCGGGCAAGAGCGCGGTCACATCCCGGATCCGCGTAAGCGTCAAGCGAGAGCGTGATCAACCTCCGGACCCGCATTGCTATTCGCGTTCGGGGCCGGGGGGGGGGGGGGTCGGAAAGGAGCGATCGGCCTCCCCAGCGTATACCTATAACATCTGCCCCTGTAAATAATATGCGAAAAATCACATTTATACGGATATACGATTAATATTGCCCATAAAATACGAATATATAAGACTTAAGTAAATTCCTTGATCATTTCGCGCATTCCGAGAAATCGATACCCGACCGTTTTGAACTGGGTTCGTCCAACCTTACCGAGAATTTGTCCGCTATTAGCGATTAAACTTATCGTGCGTGAAATTAATCTTGGTAAAAATGTCCGCGACATTATCCTCAGACTATACGCGAGCTAAAATAACTACCCGGTCTTTTACGAGTTTCGCAAGGAAATGATACCGTACATCAATGTGTTTGGTGCGTGATTCTCCGAGCCCCCGTTCCGACAAGAACATAGCGCCTTCGTTGTCCTCGTATAGAATGGTAGGCTCATTGACGACAATACCCATATCCCTCAAGGTTTGCCTGATAGCTAAGAGCTCCCTCATCGCTTCGTTAGCTGAAACGGTCTCTGGCAGCCTTCAAGAGTAGATTGAGCTATCACCGGCTGTAACTTGGAGAACCAAGCAACGGGGGCACCATTGAAGAAAAAGATAAATCCCGACCGAGACTTACGGGATAACCTATCCCCCGCAAAGTCCGAGTCAGCAAACCCAATTAAAGGTTTCCCTGTTATCATCTTTTCGATGTTGGCGATCACGGGCACACTAAACTCATCAAACTATCGAGCTGGGCGAGATATATCCCTCCCCCTGGGTACCTTATCGGACTGAACGAGGTTCACACCTAAAGCGCTAGCGGCTGCTGATGGCTCCCTAGTGAGCTTCCACGACTTAGGCACCTTGGGCGCCTCAAATAACCCAAAGATCAACCCCAAGAGCTCCTTGTCCCCTTTGCGGAAGAACAAAGCTCGTGGAGTTATTATCCATTGAAACATACGGTGTAACATGGCATAGGATATCTGGGGGCTAGGGATTTGGTGTTTGGCTGCTATGCTCAAAGTACATATCAGTAAGGGGCGTGTGTGTACTGCTAACAAGATAAACATCCTTACTAAGCACCTGATATAATACTTCAACAGCCTATGTCCCTGCTTAAAGGGTGCCGGTGATTCAGAAGTGAAAGGGATCTTAGCGGGGGTTTCCTCCAAGTAACCCAGTTCAGTCAGGACCAAGAGCTCATACTTCCTCTGGCCAAGCAAGATCCCTTTGTCTGTCTGTACTATTTGGATGTTCTTGAATTCGGTAGCCTTTCCCAAGTTCTTACAACGGAACCCATGCTTACTGAAACGAGCCACAAGTGCTTCGTGTGCGGCCTCATCTGCCCCATGAACACCATCGTTGACATGAAAAGACAGCAATAGGGTGCCTTTAGGTTGATCCCTGAGCTTGACAAAGGAAGCTTTATCCAAAGTTAGGGGGGTGAACTTCTGTCGTACAACCAACTCATGCGACATCACGTCATACCAAAGTCTACCCGATTCCGGGTGCCCATAAAGAGCCTTCTTAAGCAACCAGACAAATCCAGGCTTCTCAAACCCAGGGGCTTAACATAGATGTCATATGGAAGATGGGCGTGAAGGTAGGCAGTGGTGAAGTCAACAAGCCACAGGTCAATCCCAAAACAAGCAGCATAAGCAATAATAAGCAGAATAGTGCGGTGGTGTGCAGTAGGGGAGTATGTCTTTTTGGGATCAAACTGTATCACCCACCATATTAATCCGTACTCCCGAGACAAGCGCCTTCGCGGCTACCCCTACGGAGTTCCGCTTTTCCGTATGAAATCGTCACGCCATGCTCAACGACATTTCCAAATCTGGACAGGATATAATGCAAAATGTTTTTCAGATTTTTTTGCAAGAATTTTAAAAATTGCAAAATACGATACTTCTTCATAAGATCAACACTTTATCATGTAAAATCAACATTTTAGTTGTTTGGAGTAAAAAATATTCAAATTTCAAATTTTCTATTGATGTAACTGTCAGTTTTTGATGCTACTCACCAAACCACTCCGTTTCACTCCGCTACTCTACCACAACTTAAAGACATTTTTTTAATAATATTTTTGAAATTCAAATTCAAACTTTTAACATGTAACAGTCGTTATGATGATAGCTGTCACCATGCATGCTATTAATATATCATAGTCAAACTAACAAGTTTTGTGTGAATTTTTTGGAAATCATGGAAACAAAACCTTAATTCAACTGTTATTAATTATAATATGAGTTTAAATTTTAAACTTATTCATAATATTAGATACAAACTTTAATAACTTTGATGTAAGCTGACGTCAGTTTCTTCGCCTTCTGCCGCTCCCATTCTCACCTCGTCATTGAATCAAAACATTATTCAATTATTGCTAATTATTTCAATACCAATAGTTTGTATTATACAAAAGTTAATACATATTTTCAAATCAACATTCAATTCTATTACTGCTTCCCAGCAACAACAAAAAAAAAAAAAAAAAAAAAAAAAAAAAAAAAAAAAAAAAAAAAAAAACCTAAGTCAACCGGATCTCTTATACGTAAAATATGACATGTTGCGAAAGTCTTAATACGAAATATTTTGAAAATATTAATATTGATGAATATTGTAATTTTCCAAAATTTAATCATTGGAATCTAAAGATTTAATTGGTTCTACATTATGAAATATTACTAAGTGGGACTTTCTCATGTCCAGCGAAGTTGCGAAGCATGCAACCACTTACGCTTTGCGCTTCTTGCGGCTCTTTTCCTGTCGGCCTGATCGCTTTTTTTCCTTTTCTTCTTTTTTGCCACGGTGGTCGCGGCGCGAGGAGGGAGAAGAAAACTTGTCTTCCTCACTGGAATCGTCCTCGGACGACTGCTCGGAGGCTTCCGAGTCAGAGTCGCGGTCGGAAGGGCCGTTTAGATTTGCGGCTCTTGCTGGTTTCGCGATCGCTGCCTAATCAACACATAATAAATAGTACACGCTTTCGACTGGCAAAAGAAGCAACGACAACAACAAAAGAGAAGGAAGGTTTGCTGGATTGATTAGCTTCAAGTTGGAGCTCAAGCTTCCTCGCCTGCCGCTTTGCGTTTGCGAGCTCCTTCGCCAGCCGATCACCTCGCTCCTTGTGGTGCGTCGCCTGAAGCTTGTGATCCTCGACTTCAACAAGCAGCTCATCTCGTTCCCCCACTACCTCATGAGCCTCCTAAACAGACACACACATCAATGTTGGAAGCAAGACAACATACATGACATGCATATGCACCTGCAACCCTGTCTTTTTCTAGTTTTTGGCGTCAGTTATCTTTTTCTTGTAGTCCCGGATCATCCGATCTCGATTCCCTAATGTCTACACGTTGCATGAATTTGCCAGAGGTGAAAAGAGTACGTACGTTGGCAGTTCCATGTCATATAAAAAATGCATATGCATGGCCACTACAAGCACTACAAGCCCGTTTATTCAAGGTATACCCTGAAACGGCCAAGGTATGCCTTGAAAAGCCTCAAGGTATTGATTTCTTTACCTTGAACAGCCTCAAGGTAGTGATTTCTATACCTTGAAATTGTTTTTTGTTTTGTTTTTTTTTTAAAGCCTCAAGGTATTGATTTCTATATCTTGAAACAGTGAAATTGATTTTTTTTCCATGTTTCAAGGTTAAAAAATTTTATGCCTTGAAAGTTTCAATGGTACGTTCGGCCCGCGATAAGAAATCAGGAAAAGAACGTGCCCGCGATAAGAAATCAGGAAAAGGAGTCAGGAAGTGTGCCAAAAACAAAATTTAGTATTTTTACCTTTGGTGGGCGGTGAAAAAGCATTTGTTTGATTTTTCCCCTGCCTTTTTAATCTTTTCTATTGCCAAGAGTGCCTGTCCAACGTGGCATTGATCAAGTACGGACCCTAGTCTTTGTGATGGTTGGTGTACCCATTGCAAAACTACGTGCTCGGAACGACTTTGCAGACGTAGGAATGAACATCTTTTGATGTATATTCTTGTACATGTCCCGAGTTCAATCCGTGACATGGAAGGCGTATGCACAAAGGTTTATTCTACGATTGTGAGATAAATGCATATGAGAGGGAGGCTTTTTATTTGCTTGTACGTTTTACTTTTTGTACTTACTACATTATGCATCATTTATATGTACTGTATATATATGTATAATATGTATAAAATTTTCTCTGCATTTCTTTCTCTCCGTCTCTCTGTTGCTTTTTCCTCTCTCTCTCTCTCTCTCGCTCTCTCTTTCTCTCTCTATCTCTCTCTCTCTCTCTCATTTCTCTCAATCTCTCTCTCTCTCTCTCGATCTCTCTTTCTTTTCTTTCCTTTTCTCAAGACACCCTGTCTTTATTTACTGCTTGCTCTCTCTCTCTCTCTCTCACAGAGAGAGAGAGAGAGATCCCTGACTGGTAAAAAAATTTCAAAAAATCCTTGCGGGTGTAAACTGCTCTTTTTCGAAAAAAATTGCATTCGACGCGTCTAGATGAGTTCTATTAAATTCTCGTGTCGGAAGTTGCGAGCACCCTCGGGGCGCATGTCAAAATTAAAAAAAAAAAAAAAAAAAAAAAAAAAAAAAAAAAAAAACAGTATTTTACAACAAGTTTTTCAGAACTTTTTTGAAAAGATTGACTACTGCCGAAAAGTCTGAGCCGGACCGGCCTGTCCACTATGACTGGCAGATTCAGGGACAGGGTCAAGCCATAGGTGCTGGCAGCGGTTACCGCGTGCCAGCACCTGCATTCTGTCTGCAATGTACGTTTCTATCTATCTATCTATCTATCTATCTTTCTATTTATTTATCTATCTATCTATCTATCTATCTACCTATCTATCTATCTATCTAAAATAATAATAATAATAATAATAATAATAATAGTGCTTCTCTGTCAATGGCTGATGCAAATTTGCACATGCGCCTCCATCGTCTCACCCGTGAGGGGAGTACGAAGAATTGACGATGGGCTCTAATGACACCCCCGCAAGGGCAGTTCCGACACTTCCAGACGGACCGGTATGTTCAATGAAAATACTGGTCCAGAAATAGACCGGTATGTTCAATGAAAATACTGGTGGCACCGACGGGAATCGAACTGGCGACAGGGCCCAGATGGTAGAACTTGACCACTGGGCTATCACGGTGTCCAAATAATAATAATAATAATAATAATAATAATAATAATAATAATAATAATAATAATAATAATAATAGTGCTTCTCTGTCAATGGCTGATGCATTTCTGCACATGCGCCTCCATCGTCTCACCCGTGAGGGGAGTACGAAGAATTGACGATAAGCTCTAATGACACCCCCGCAAGGGCAGTTCCAACACTTCCAGACAGGGATCGGTATGTTCAATGAAAATACTGGTCCAGACGGATCGGTATGTTCAATGAAAATACTGGTGGCACCGAGGGGAATCGAACTGGCGACAGGGCCCAGATGGTAGAATTTGACCACTGGGCTATCACGGTGTCCAATAATAATAATAATAATAATAATAATAATAATAATAATAATAATAATAATAATAATAATAATAATAATAATAATAATAATAATACTATATCTGAGGCGTACTGATGCAGCTAATGGCATATCCTCAACGGACATAAGCCTCAAATACCCTTGTTCGAGGTCCTCCACCCCCCCGTGTCAGTCTCTCGCCTGATAATAATAATAATAATAATAATAATAATAATAATAATAATAATAATAATAATAATAATAATAATAATAATAATAATAATAGTGTATCTCCTGCCAATTGCTGAGCCAAAAGGCCATGTGCATCCAGTCCTCCATTCCATAAGGAAAGTCTCCACACCAATCGGTGGAATAAAGGAAGTGACGGCATAGAACATTACTCTAGGAGCTTTATACCAATCAGCCCATGGAAAGGACCGATGGCCTATGTACTCCCTAATAATAATAATAATAATAATAATAATAATAATAATAATAATAATAATAATAATAATAATAATAATAATAGTGCTTCTCTGTCAATGGCTGATGCATTTCTGCACATGCGCCTCCATCGTCTCACCCGTGAGGGGAGTACGAAGAATTGACGATAAGCTCTAATGACACCCCCGCAAGGGCAGTTCCAACACTTCCAGACAGGGATCGGTATGTTCAATGAAAATACTGGTCCAGACGGATCGGTATGTTCAATGA